>JACVBY030000102.1:0-69463 GCA_017589505.3 Metroxylon sagu | reverse complement strand
CCTTCTTCTTCTTGGCACACTTGGTCAATTGGCCAAAAGGAGGTCTCCTCTTCTTCATCTGCTGCTTCCTCTCCCCTGCGGTTGTATTCATGTCACTTTCAAATCACCCCTAGGGCCTTGTTCACCACGACCTCGTATGTGGGGAGCTTCAAATACGTATTGACGCTTGCACTTTCGATACGGGAACTGCCGGTCCTCGCGCAGCAACTAGGTGATCTTGGCTTTCTCGGTGATTATCAAGTCGAGGAGCAAACCGAAGCCGACCTTCTAGAAAATTATGCTTCATCTTGGGAGCCCACACGGAGAAATTCTTTGCTCTAATTTCATAAAATCGAGACTCATCTGTCTCTGCACACTCTAGGAAAGTATTTGTCATAAAAAGCCTTCCTAAACTCTCCCCGAGGAGACATCCCGACCACCCGAGTCGTTGCTCCTCGTTAGCCACCAATCATATGCACCATGCATACACAGGAAGGAGGGTAGGTGGCAAATACGATCCGCTCCTCTCTCCTGGCTACCATCGGGCTTGGCGAAAACCTTCTCCATCTCTCTCATCCATCACTCTCGGCCTCCGGTGGGTTGGTGCTTGGATCCGGGGAAGGAGCGAGGGGCCAAGCTCTTACCCAACTCGGCAAAGTTCACGACCCCCCTCCTTGCTTGGGGCGGGGATAGACGGTGGCCGAAGACGGGTTGTTCGGGGGGCGGGGGCGGCCCACGATGCGGGGGTGGAAGGGCGAGGGCCGAGTACGCGAGCGGAGAGAACAGAGCCCGAGCAAGTAATATATCTTCCCAGATAAATGCGGGTCTTTCTTGGCTTTGTGTTGCTGAGTCACTCCCGCAAAGGCCGGGCTTAAAACGGCTCGGTGCGAAGTCATCTGTGGCATATGGCCATTGTCGGCCAAAGCAACGGAGCCCCGGAGAACCTCCCGAGAGGCTTCTTTGGCCTCCTGTATGCCCAGCTAGGATCCCCCGCACTTTGAGAGCCCTCGGCTCATGTCTCGGAGCTCTGGTGCGGCGGACCATCACTTACAATTCCTATCAAGACCAACATGTCACTTTCATTTTCACTTCATAGAATCAATTTTCAAGCTTTCATAATAAATTATTCACTATTTATTCGAGTTATTATCCTCCCAAAGTTATCCTAACATGTTACCTAGGATCAATCACGAGTTTGTCTCTAAGGTCAAACATAGGCTGCGATACCACTTAAGTTGTCACGCCCCCGGACTCGATGATGGATCCGGGGGTGGCAACTTGCGTCGCATGCTAGGCATGCAAGGCGTCCGTAAAATAACAAATAATACAAGGAGGGATAATAAACTACGTATCATTTAAGATCCAAAATATTCTTAATACAAGCCATATAATGTTTGGTAACATCCCAACATCACAAGATCATAATTAGGGTTACACGACAAAATGTGATCTATTACACAGGTGGAAGCTCCAAAATTACCCCAATAATTTCTTCTTCAATTTTGTGGCTCTGAAAAATATTGTGAGATTTAAATAAGCTCACACTCAGTAAGTAAGCCTACTATAACATAACATAGTCATTTCAATGCTTAACAAATCAGATTTTCATATATCCAAAAATATGTCAGGCTTCCATAATTCACAAAAACATTTCATCATGTTATCAAAGTATGCATAATATATGCTCAATGCAATTTGGAAGCTAATGCTATGTAGTATTTCAAAAATACATATCATCTGATTATCCAAGATATTTATTCTTTTATAAATATGTCAAAATCATATTCACTTGCTTGAAATCAATGGAAGACAGATATCATTTTCAAATTAAAATCCACTGTCATTAGCATTAATGTTCTGTCTTGTTACAAATACGCCACGGTCACACACTATGCCTACAAATACCCTTATAATAGGGTCAGAACATCACATAGGTGTATTCTCCATATATATCTCCCCTATGGAGGAAGGGTTCTGGTACCAGAATCACATCAAAAGTCATGACATATCACAGAACAGAGCACCCAATGGGTGTATCCTCCACATATATCCCCTGTGGAGGTGGGTCCCGGAGTCAGAAATCATATCATGTCATTGTGTCATCATGTCATCATATCATCATGTCATAACATAAGTGGGAATAGTGGGTGATATACTTTATATTCATAAAATCTCATTTTCATGTCATATTTGCATGCTCACAGTTATTGTTGCAAAAACATACTCCATATGTTTTTCATATTTGTAATGGTTTGACATGTCAAAATACATGAATACTTGCAAATAATTTTAATATACCCAACATGTCAAAATACATGAACACTTACAAATAATTTTAATATACCCAATATTTTACAGAAATTAGCAATATCAAAATAACCATATCAAATAATCATTTGCATGCATGGGGTACCATATACTTTGCAAAATTAGTAATTTCAATAGCTACGTCACATAATCAATTACATATATAGTGTACCAAATATTTTTCAGAACGTAGCAATTTCAACATAATCATGTAAAATAGTCATTTGCATATATGAGATACCAAATTTATTTTTTCTATTTTTCAAATAATGCACATGTAAAATAATGTAACATTTAAATCCATAATTTGCATATTTTAATAATTCATGAAAATCATAATAAATGGCTTACTTACCTCCTAACGCTATTTCAAGGATGCAAATCAGCTAATTGGGCTCCCGTAGTCATACAACATAATTTTTTCAATTTTTAATCTTCAAAATCAGGATGTCAAAATAACTCCTATACTCTACTCAATCTAATTCTGAGCCCAACTTGGGGCTTGAATATCTTCAAATATAGAAGGTCAAATGGAGAAATAAAAATTCTCCAATAAACTATAATCCAAGCTGATCAAAATCCTATTTTTCTTATATTGGGTCCGACCCAATTGGGGCTCAAAAATTAGGCCCAAACGGGCTCGCTGGGCTGGGCCGAACCCGGGCCCAGCCCGCTGCCTCTCCCTGCCCTGTTTCACCCGAGCCAGGGGGAAATTGCCGGCGGCCTAGGGCTGCCACCGGCCCTTCCCCTGGCCGCTAGCTGACCGCCGAAGCGGTCGGTCCAGGTGGGGTGCCGCATGAGGCCGCCGGCCCCTTGGCACGGCCTCCTCCCGTTATCTCCCCTTCTCACTCTCTCTCTCTCCTCTCTCTCCCTCACCGGTGATGAGGTGGGACTTACGGGGGTGGAGGGAGTCGGCACGGCCCCCTTTAATGGCGAGGGAGGAGGGCTCGGCCCTCCCCCTGCCCGCGCACTGCCAGGCGCACGCAGCCAGGCGGGCAGGGGCGCGCCATGCTGATGCACGACCTTTTTTTTTTTTTTAAATAATGAGGTATTACAGTAGGTCTATTTAAAATCACTTGACATCCTCTTTTCTAACGGTGCTATCTTATCCATATCCATTTGCTAGACTTCTTGATTTTAGTTTTATTTGTTTTGGGAAGGTCAAGGAAAGAAGAGTAAAGGAAGTGGGATAGATAGCAAAATTTTTTGGTAGATTCTGAGAGGCGACACTGCACAAGGTCAGTGGGGGTCAAAGCTGGCAAAACTTGACAAAGGTGCTGTTGTGAATGTTGGTGAAGAGATACTAGCGGACACCACAACTGGCCAATATATGAGTTGGGCATGACGGCAATTCTCTCTCTCTCTCTCTCTCTGTGTGTGATGGATATGCGAACATGTTATTTTAGATTTTTCTCATACACAACTTTATTGCTCAAAGAATTATCAGAACAAGCTGTACAGCATATTTTGCATCATATACATACGAATGCCTTTCAGCTTTTCTACAAAGAAGTATGCAAGCTATGTTGGCTTTCTTCTGGATTGATGACCTCAAGTGATATAAATGGTGACATTGTGAGAAGCCAACCAGGAAAACCTGTCGTCGTTGGTGAAAGATGCTCAACACCCTATGATCCAACTCCGAAGAATAAATTTCATCTTGCATGGTGAAATCATCATTATGAGCAGAGATATATTTAAAGCTTCAGAACGTGTGAACAAAATAAATACTATGATATGCTGAACCACAGGGATCAGCTTGCGATGCTCTTATGGGATTTCTAGCTACATCTCTCTGGTTCATGACGCCTAAAAAGTTGTTAGACGTACTCTATTAACCTTTTGAATTGCATACATAGTGTGTGTGTGTGTATAGACAAATAGATAGGCAGATATATAGATAGTGTGTGTTTTGATAACAATTTGTATGCCATCGACATATCTAAAAGCCAATGGAACCAACAACATAATTATATTTCATGAATCTAAAAAGTGCTGCTGTGTTGAAAACTAAAGAGAATAAAATGTAAACAAAATGCATTCTTGATGGACGCAAATCTAGGCGGGGCAGGCCCGGGCCTCCGTTGGTTTAGCTTCTTTCTTCCTATGACCCCTCCTGCCTCCAAAGACCGGTCTCAACCACCTCCACACGGTCCGGGACACCCTCCAGGACCTCCGCCCCGGTTCGACGCCCCGGATCTGCTGCTGCTGGGCCAGCGGCCGAGGCGGTCTGGCGAACCAGGCCGGGCTCGGAACGGAGTAGCTCCTCCTGAGAATGGTCCGGTTCAGCTGGATCTCGAAGGTGAGCCGCTCGAACTCGTCAAGCAGCGAGGCGTGGCGATCCCCGAAGCAGACGTCAAGGCTTCCTCTTCTTCCTTCCTCCATGGCAGCAGCAGAAGACGAAGAGGTCACTGTTTGTTTATTTTATTTAGATTCAATTCTTCTAAAGGGATTTAGGCTTCAAATGGAGCGAGTATCTAATGCTTTGGATGCTCTTTAAAGCCGTAGTTTTTGATGCTTTGACGTGCTCGGGAGGCCAAGCATCAGATAGTCCGATCTAGAGGTGCTCTTTAAAGCCTTGCGCCCGATTGGCATATATCATTCCATGTTCATTTATTTATTTTTAAATTCCTAAGTTCTAGTGGTAAAAAGAATTCAAAGAAATTTTATGATTACCATTTTATTTATATATACCTCAAAAGAGGGTTTTATTATTTTATTCACTACGTTGCCACTCAATTTGCCAACTAGCCTACTAATTATTCACAAGATAGCTCCACCAGCAGATGTTTTGCTCTAATTCTACAAATCGATTTGCTTATTGGCTAGCTTGACATGAGCATCGAACAAATAGATTAAAATATTTTAATTTTTAAACTACGCATAGTTTTTGATCATTCAATTTTTATTTAAAATTTATTTTCATTTACGAACTTTTAATTATTATAATATAATAATTTTATTTATGTTCCAACGTGAGATACGGAGGCTTGAACCAAGACCGACTCCCAGCCGGGATGTTTGTATTTGGCTGGCCAGGGTGTTTATGTCTGATTAGGCTGTCCGACCAAAAAAATGTTAAAAAAACGCATACCGCCGCTCTTTTCTTGGCCTTCGTAGAGGCGTCGGCATCTTTGATCCCTTTTCCTTCCAGCTTGCTCCCACGTTTCTCTCTTTCTTCGCCTTTGCCTCCGCTAAATCCATCTTGAATCGGAAAACCAGAATCAGAAACCCTAACCCTAGCTCCGCCAATCCAAGATCTCGTGTTTATCATAAAACCCTAGCTTTCCACCCTCAGTTCCCCGCCAGCGAACAGAACTTTCGAGTTTAATCGATCTCAACGCCTTAGATCTTCTTCGTTACTCTGATTTCTTCCTCCTTCTGTCTTCTCTGATCGAGTGTGGGATTCCTAACGCGGATTTCTGGTACAAGATTCCAGGGATGAGGGTATTGTCTCGTCTTTGTTCCGATCTCCGAATTGGAGCTGTCTGCGATCTCTATCCTTCGAGAGTCTAGATCTTTGCGTATTGAAGACAGTTTTGGTAGCTGGGAATGGAGAGGATTGGCGTTCTGGCGGCGATTCTCTTGTTTTTGGTCGCGGCTCGAGTGTCCGATGCTTCATCTCGGGTTCTAATGGTTGATGGAAAGGGAGACGAGAAGCTCAACTCGGGAAAGGTAAGAACACGGCTTCTTTATCACTGTTCTCGAATTGCGATGTTAGGAGTGACCTCATACGTAGGAAATCTTGCGCTTTGGGAATCTATCCAGGTGTCTCCGTCTCCTACTCCGAATCCTTCACCAAAAAACAATGTTTCTGAGTCAAGCCAGAAATCTCTGCCGAACAAATCACACCAGTCCCCTCCGCCTGATGCGAATTCCACTACAACAAGCCTTAAAATTCCGCCGCCATCGGATAATTCGCCTAATTTAATGCCACCCAGTGGACCAGAAAATAACAAGAATGATAACAATTCTAAAGGAAGTGAGGGTTCTACTAAATTAGGAAGCCCTACAGAAAAAGGTCAGAAGGATGCATGTCATGCACTAAAGGAATGCCATTACAAAGAATTGGTTGCTTGTCTTCAATATGCTGAAAATGGTAAGATGGCTGTTTATTTGTTCTTGGCCACATGTTTGTTTAAAACTTTTTGCTGGATGTTTAATTATGCTGTGTATATGGTTTTCTACTAGTAGTTTCAGTTTCATATTTTTGGTTGCTAAAAACTTAGTAACTAGGTTTCTGGATACGGGAGGATTTGGGAAGGAACCTTGCCTACTTTTGATTTAGTACTACTGTTTATTGCTTGAGAAATTATGCATTTGATTCGAAAAATTCTCCTATCTTATGGCGTGATGCGAAAAATTCTCCTATCTTATGGCGTGTTGTGTTACCTAGATACTTGTTTGCATCTCCAAGAGCCCATGTTGGATTATATGTCTGAATTGTTTGTGTCAAACATTTGGATACCTATCGATTTGTTTGGCTGCAACTTGTAAAGATTGGTGGAGAATCCAACTCTTCCAATAATGAATTCGACCAGCCATAATGATGTTAGAGGGGAACTTTTGTTCATTTTAGAGTTTGACCAGGACTGCAGGTACTCAAATGACTTAGCAAAATGTCATTTTTATTGTGTTCTAAAGCTATCGGGAAGTTTGGATGAGTAACATGTATTTTGAAAGACCTTACAATTAATATCTTTCAATAATTTCTTATATGGCATGTCCCTAAAATATAATTTAGTAAATTTTTTAAATGCTTCCCCATATCTCTCATTTTTCCCCTCTTGCATTGGGTCAGACATGTGGATACATGTCTAACCCTGACTTTTCCTTGTTTGTGTTCATGCAACATTGGTTGCAAGAAAGCCAACATTATCCACCTTATATGTGTAATATGGTGTTTAGGATTTTCAAAAGATTAGATTCTATTTTTCCAAAGTAAATCTTTCATGGTCAATTTTTGGTTCCATTTAACACTGCATTAATGATTGTTCATTCTAACGAAGGAAACCTTTGGTTATAGTAACATATGTATTGCTAGTTAAGTGAAACTCTATATACCATAGTGTTTGGATTTGTTCAGTGTCAGGCGAAGTGGCCTAAGAAAATATTCTTTTGAGTATTAAAATTAATTTGTTATGTTGGTCCAGTTTGAAATTTGTTACTGAGTTCAATTAGCGTGTTTAATATTCAATAGCAGTATGGTGAAATTTAGAAATGTTTCTTTTGTCTTGTAGTTTTGTATTAATATGATCACTACGAGAAGAGAATGGTCAAAGTGGTCCATAAGTTATAGATTAAGCTAGCAGGTCTTTTGAGATTAATCATTTGTATGGGCTTCCTGATACAGATATGCTTAGATTGTCTTCTATTTTCCCATCGTTTTTACCATGTACCCTGTCCATTTCTTGTGAAAATCACCAAATTTTCTATGGTTTTACTTTTTTCCTCCTCAAATTGGAAAACAATTTTAAGATTTAAGTTTGCTTTTGATAAGATCTCTTTTTTAGTGTTTGTTTGATAGCAAGATATCAAACCAATTTTAAGGAAAGATATATCGCTTATTGAATGATGACATTGCCATGTATCCAAGAAGAACAACAATAAATCTATGCAACGTCTTCAAAAGAGTAAAAATGATGTCTAGTGGAGGCTTATTTTCAATTTATCAAAGATAATGTTATATGATAGAACATGACCACTATGAATTTGTTGACGTTACACCTAAGGATCTTGTCATGATGGTTCAAGGAAAATCATGAAAACTTAATTTCATTAAGATCTATAAGAACATATTTCTGATGATATAACAAATATATTTCCAAAGATTCAAAATGTTTGGATAACAACAACAACAACAAAGCCTTAATCTCAAACTAGTTGGGTCAGCTACATAAATTCTTTTTCTTCAATTTACTCAATTTATAATCATTACTTTTTATAAGATGTAAAAATATCAAGTCTTTCTTTACTATTTTCTTATTTTCAGTCTACCTCTACCTCTCTTACCTTCTACATATATTAAATCTCTTTTTTGTATGAGGGCATCCATAGGCCTACATTATACACACGCAAACTATTTAAGTTTTTCTTCTCTTAATTTGTTCTCGATTGGTATTACCTTTATTTTTTTTATAAATGACTTTGTTTCTTATTTTATGTTTTTTGTTTACCATACATTTATTTCAATATTGTCATTTCGGCTACACTCCTCTTATATACATATTTTCAAACCGTCCAACAATTTATGCTATAAAGTATAATCGATCTTATGGCTATCTTATAAATTTTTTCTTTAATTTGGCAGGTATCCTCTAATTACATAATATCCAAGTTGTGCTTCTACATTTATCCAATTTGCTTTAATCTTATGGATAACATTATCCTCAATCTTTCTTTTTTTATAAATAATCAATTCTAAATATTGAAAATGATTGCTTTTAGAAGCTTCATGATCCTAGATTTTTACTTTACCTTCATCTTTATTTTTAATTTTACTAAAATGCATTTTATGTATTTTATTTTGATCTTACTTAACATAGAACCTTGAGATTGTAATGCATTTCTCTATTATTTCAACTTATGATTAACCCTGATCTTTGTTTGATCCATTAATATTATATTATCTGTAAATACTGCATCGAGGAATATCATCCTAGATATACCTATTAAATCCATCTATCATTAGCAAAAATTTAAAAACTTAGAGTAGATGCCTATTATAAATTTATTGTAATTAGAAACTCATTGGTATTACCACTAGTAATTTTTACATTGATATTCAAAACATTTGGACAAAGTACTTTTTCCCCATCAAAAAACTGACATTCTGCAAGGTATATATCTTTTACATTGTGAAGAACCACCACTCATAAATACTACAACATATATAGCTCTACAACAGATTAAAGTCCTCTTTGTTTTACGTTGGAATTTTTCATACCATGCCATATAGAAAGTTTATATAAGAACTACAGGTGCATAGCGATGAATGGTTTACTATTCAGAAAGCATAAACGAGTTCACATAGAATGGGATCTTAGTGCAAGCCAAAAATATTATAATCTTTATTAGCAAGATGGCTGTTCAAGTGGTCAGTTCGTCTTCCTTGAATTGAGGGACAAGTTCTTTTAGAGGAATGAGGAATTGATGTAACATCAAGTTCATCACAAGCTGAGTTGAGGGCAATAATTTATGTTTCATGCACTTAGATTTGGGTAAGAAGAGTTTTTAAGTGTTTTATTATTTACTTCTACTCTTCTATAACTTAGATTCATTATTTGAGCTAATTTTGGAAAGTCTATAATGGATTAATTTAAGGGTCAAGTTAGTGTTCATGTTTATTTAGCAAATTAATTTCCTTGTAGCAGTGGAGTTTTAGGTTGGGGCTGTGTTTCCATTTCTCTTTGGGGTATAATTTGCGCCGAACTGAAGAATGTACTTTCTCTCATCCAACTATATCTGAGGTTTGGGGAATGTTGAAGGGTGCTTCCTGTTTCATAAGCATGAGTTTCTAGGTGCCATTGGCAAAACCCACTCTAGCTTGAATCTTTATGGTCTAGGAATTCAGCTTATATTCTACAAAAGTTAATGTCATGTTGACAGACAAGGAGGTTGCAAACACATGTTTTTTCCATGGAGCCTGCCCAACTTGATATCATGGTTGTTAGCCAACCCTGTTTTGATGGGAAAAGGCGCACATTAAGATAGTGACAAAGTTGTGGAGTTTAGGGACTTTGATATTTCTTTTTTAAGTTCAGAAGTCTCAAAAGAGTTCCTCTAAAACCACTTACTCCACTTACAAAGTCTGCTAGGCTTCTTTAAATCCTTTATTTTTTTCTCAAATTTGGAATTTTATTTTCATATTTAAGCAATATCAGAAAAATGATAGAAAGCTATATTCCTTTCCAAGTTTAGATCTGATCACAAGATTGGAATGTATTACCTCTTATTCTGATAATTTAAACCTTAAGGATTGCTAACATTCGTAAAAGAACATTAGAACAGACCACATAATTTTTCATTTTGTTGGATTTTAGTGATTCATTAATAATTTCTTTTTGAGTTGATTTTTTTTCTGATGTTGATTTCTAGTTAAATGTTCCAGTTCCAATATTAAGCAAGTTTTCCATACTAAAGCAATATGAGAGTTTGTGAATGTTTGAAAGCAACCTGTATGTTTGGGTTTGGGTTTTCTTGTCAGATGTTTCACTTCATAGCTGACAGCACTAGAGAGTGTGTTAATATAACAGTCCAAGAATAACCATAACAAACAACGCTATTTTCCATTTGCTTGGTCATATTTATAGGTAATTCTTGTTACCTATCCCGATTCAGACAACCCCTCTTTATGTTCATTTCTTTACCAGAAGTTCTATCCAGTTCCTCTTTGGATGTCTTCTTAGTCCTTGTTATGCTTTGTCTCATAAGATGAAATAGAGCCTCTTTCCACTATTAAGTCATATTTGATCTTCTCATTTGTGTTTGTGGTATTAGTTGATTCACAACACAAATTGATGTATGTTGATGCCCCTCATATTCTCAACTTATCTATATAACCTCTACTAAGTATTCACCGTAGCATTCTCATATTTGTGGTGTGCTTCTTGTTTACATGCCCTCTTCACTGCCTAAGGTTCTAATCCATGCCAATTGTGGCAATCTATTGCCTTATGGAAGTTATCTCTGAATCTGAAAGGCAAGCAACAGTCACGACCCTAAAAAGACCTCCCTTCCATTTACCTTGGTATTATATGACATTGTACCATTATCTATTTATCCTCTTGTTTTTTCAATATGATTCAATATAGCAAACTTGATTTTAATGAAGCATCTTTCAGTGACCCTTCTTGTTTGGATCTGTGTTTAGTCCATCCCCTGTATGATTGCATTTTATGTGTGTTAATTCTTTGAAAATGATCATGAGACCTTTATTTTCGAATGTTTTCAATTATAATTCTAAATTAGCATGTATTCTTGACCACATATCAACCATGATACAATATCCACAAATAGCTTGTCCTTTGGTGCAGCTCATGGCATATAACTTGTAGGTGATGGGCAAAAACACTGTTGTGGTTGATGGATAAATAAAGGAGTAAAGAGGGTATGAAGGGATGAAAGGAAAAAAAAAATGTAGGTTGGAATTCTGTAAAGCACTATCAAGTCTACCTCGACAGCAACCGATTGAAACGTAGTTTTGTAACTTTTGTTAGGGATGCATTGATTAATATAAGCATTTAAAAATCTTTAAAAATGTTGATTACATTTGGGTTTGAAATCTGAAATTAGCAAGCTGAGCTATTCCACACAAATTCCAACCTAAAACTCTACTGTGATATGGCTTAAACTTGTAGCCGAATCTCATGCTTAAAGACTGACACTATAGTGACTGTATCAGGAAAAATAAACTTACAGTTCAAAATTTATGGCATGCGAAGTTACCTTTCCTTTAAATGTTTTTACATTCTTAGGTTAAGCATTCTTTATGTTATGTCATGGAAAAGAAGACATGGTTACTCTTACTTGCAAACTCTGTATGTCATCCACTTCCCTTGTATTAAACTCATCCTAGAGCTTTTTTGGATGCTTATAAATACTAAATTGTGTACAAAAAATTAAATGATTTGAAGTAAAATAAGATTTCTAAACACAAATATCATGTAGGCTTTTCCCTCATCGAATGCTATAGTAAGGTAGTGCTCATGTATGCTTTCGCTTCATGTGCTACTGCTGAACATGTGAGGGTACCAAATAGGACATAGTTCATGATGCATAAAATTCTTTGAAATGACCTAGTCTGAAGCTCCTTACGTGAAAAATGAATTTTGAGAAGATCCACCATCATGTTGTATTGGAGACATCCTCATAAGCAAGCAAACTGAAAGATGATTCCACAGTGATAGACATCTTTCATGCTTATTATTTTCACAACCATCCTAAGTAACATCAACTTTTTAATGATGCATTAATATGAAGAAAGCCATCATGACCAAAGGAATATGAGAATATCAATCATCTGTTGCAGAATGTCTCCTGGAGGAGGACGGACCATAGATCAATTATGGTAGCTATTAAACCTTGTTCCAACTATCTAGTGAAGAAGAGGATCATAGACTGCTAATAAATATAGATACAGTAGAAGCCTCATAGATGAAAGGGAAGATCTTGGAAGCGACCTTTATTGGGGAAAGAACTTGTCGTGATATGACTCATCATAAAGCATGGAGATGAAGAGTGGAATTTGCAAAGGCAGTATCATATGTGAAAGTGACTCCATCCAATTAAAAATCTCTTAAGCTGAGCGGAGAGCGCTCAGGTTTTCAAATTTAATGTCCATTCCTGATAATTGTGTAGATGGTTTTTATCGATGGAGAATTCTGTTTGCTAGCTAGCATTATGTGAATATTTGGGGATAAGAAAACTCTTGGGCTTTAGTAAGTGGATGGTTAGTTGATGCATAGTCCTTGACTAATTGTTAAAGATAACTTATGGTGTGAGCCAAGGAAACTTAAGCACAGCAAAACTTATTGGAGGAACCTCTAAGGAGAGGGATGCGGTTTAGGTGGAAGTGGTGATGGAATGCTGAACCTAAGATTAGCTGGATGGAGTTGTTATTGGAAGGTATGAGAGATTTTATTCAGTGATTGACTTATATTTGGATAGAAATGAATGGCAAATAAGGAAAGCAGACCCCAAAAGAATTCCAAATAATAGGTAATCAATACATTCTTTCTATGAAATGAATCCTGATTGTAGTAGTAGAAGTATAAAGTAGAGGGTCAGGTGCAAGTGAATTTTTATTGAAGCAAAGCATGGATGTTCATGGCACTTTGAGGAGTATCACATATTATGCCATATTATGTTCCTAACTTCCAATCAGGCAACTTTACAGTTTACAAGGAAAGGAACAAGAAAATTTTGAAGAAAAAAAATGTTGGTTTAAGACACATGGAGTAGTGTTACATTTAATGCCAAGCTGTGTTTTAAAATTCCAATCGGGCAGCTCTGCCATTTAGCTTAGACTGCTGGTGTGGTCTTTGAAGGATTGCATTATACTTGTTCACTGCTGCTTTCTTTCTTTTGTCCTTTTCACCTTTGTTCTCCTTATTGACATGTGTTAGAATGTCTTTCTCATTCTTCTTTTACTTTCTATTATTTTGATTAATGAAAACTTTATCTTCTCTCAGAGAAATTCTCTAATGAGCATTTGGTTAGACTGTTGTCCTGAATGTTCCAACCTATTGGGTAAAAAATTGTCATGCGCATGTTATTCATTCCAATCACAAGTTGAATATGCCTCTTTACTTTTATAAGAATCCATGAATAATCAATTTTCTCCTTTCTGTTTATAATTTCACAAGGGTCTCATCCTTTTCATCCTCTCTTCCACTGCAGATTCCAAGGAATTATCCCTTTTAGTCCAGAATGTAGGGGAGAACACTCTGACTGTTGAAATCAAAGTAACACCCCCTATAGATATTAGTAAGAACATACAAATAGCCAAAGGGGACACCACAAAGGTTTGTGCCTTCTTCCCTTTTTTTTTTTTGTGGTTGATAATGGAATTGAAAGTGTATGACAAATTTTTTTCATGGTCCATGAATTTCTAAGTTGGGCAGTGATCCATCACATCTGCATGTTTAAATTAGTTGTGAATTGTAAGATTTTAACAACAATTGTCCATGAGCCCATGTTAATTTGCATATTGATTGTTAAATTTATATTTTTCTGAAATTATAACTATTGATGTAAGTCCTTGCAGTATAGTTAACCACATTTGAAACAGAAATTTGTGAAATATTTCCTAACATACGTTGAACTACCAGTAGTATCTAAATTACCTGACCTTCAAATTATATAATTGTCTTTTGCATGTTAGACCCTAAAGTCTTTTTTATCTCTGTCAATCTCTTCATTATTGTATTTAGCACGTTAGCTCCTATGCTATGTAAGCGATCGGGTATATGTCCCTTGATTTAAGTTAACAACAGCTAGAATGAGCATTCCTGTCCAACTTCTCTATCCGTTTGGAAATTCTCTCTCCCTTCTCCTTTCCCTATAATTTGCAACTTCATGGCCAACTGTTTGTGGAGGTTTTGAAATTCTTTAAAGCACATGCAAATCTTGCATGTTTTCTGTATATTATTAGAATGTTAATCAACATGTAATAGTGATGGAGGACTAGAGAAGGATTGGGAGAAGACAAAAGAAATGAACGGGAGAGTGAGGCAGGGCAAACCTTAGGGAATACCTATATGCTTGCCTAATATGGTTCCAATGCAAACAAGCAGGCAAAGATGCTCATCCTGGAAGCTAAACTATAGAAAGCTATGAATCCAATATAAGATGCAGCCATTTTAATAAAACTGAAAATAATGTTGTAGGATGCTAATAATCTTCTAAGCTAATCCTAGAATGATGCAAAGTTTGAGCATGAAAATGACAATCAACTGCGATCAAACTAGATCATAAATCTAGCAAATCAGACAATCAACTATACAACATTCAACTAGTTAACAAGATTTCAAGGTGGTTACCATGCTGAGAAGCTTTCAAGTCCTTAAAAGCTCCAAAGCTCCTTTAGCTCTGATATGAATCTGCACACCAATCCCATAGACCTAATAGACATGCAAAAATTGGAGTGATTAGCCTTGTTGCTACATCACTCAAGCTGCAAGAATGCTGGGTTCGGTTAGATGAAGGACAGCAAATTTTGGGGTTTAAATCATAATGGAACAATCATCTTTGTTTATGGCCAGATAGAAGGCTTTTAGGTTTAGATTCAAGAGAAATAAACTAGAATAGTAATGACAGATTGATTTCTGCAGTTTCTATTGGATCTTTGAGCAATTTGCGGGGTTAATGTAGTTTTGGACGGTTTCCAAATAGGTGTTGTTTAGGGCTGCAGGGATCGAGCCTTGCAGGGATCAAATATTGGAGACCATGGAGGGCCATGAGGGCCAGCAAAATTACCAGAAAGGGATCTGTTATGGATGGCAGACTTGTTCTAGCTTGTAGAAAGGCCCTAACAGGTGGCTGGACATTTGCACTAATGGTCCGTTTTGCAGGAAAAAAGAGAAGAATATGGTTGTGGGTGTTGTTAAGGATATAAAAAAGACTTTGGGTTGCAAAACAAGTAATTGTTTTGGCTATTGCGTTCAATTGAAAGAAACATAAAAGAGGTTGGTAAGGAAAGAGAGCTCTAGACTCACTTCAGCTGAGATTTCGCACATTGATCATGTGAGACACTAGAAACAGAAAGAGGAAAAGAAGTTTCTGTCTGGCTATGCATAGGGTCATCTAAAAACCACTCATCTTATCTCTATAGACTAGCAGTCTTCATCTGCAACTTTGGTGGGTTGAAGGCTTACTGATCCGCAGCAACCCAGATGGTTGTACAGGGATCACATAGGAGAAGATATTAACCCAAAGTTGTATGAGCTATATCAAAGATTTCATCAGCTGGAGGCGAGTTTCTCCAAGTGATAAGTGTTGATGGGGATCAATGAGCCTTCAAGATCTACCAAAAGGTGTTGGGAAAGGACTATAGTCTTTGGATGGTAGATGATGGTAGATGAATAGTCGATGTACCAGACCTTATCCAGAGCAAGTATGGTATTTCTCCTCTCCTCCCTCTCTTTCCCTTCCAACCTCTTTTATGCTACTTTTTATTGAGCCTTATCATTGCCCTAACTTGTTTTGCATCCAAAAGCCTTCTCTATATTCTCAACAGCACGCACAGCCATTCTTCTCCCATTTCATGTAAAACTGGCTGCTATTGCAAACATCCAGCCACCTGTTAGGGCTTATCTACAAGCTAGAATGAATGTGCCATCACAACAAATCGTTCGGTGGTAATTGTGCTTTCCCTCTATGGTGCACCATTGTCTGCTATGTTTGATCCCTGGAAGGCCCAATCCGTATTGCCCTAAACAGCACCTGTTAGAAACCTTTACAAGCCTTCATTAACCCCCCAAACTGCTTCTTGTTTCCATGGTAACTGCAGAAATCAACATGTCATAACCATTCCTGATTATTCTCCTTGAATGTAACCCCAAAAGCCATGAACAAAACCCTTTATCCAGCATTAAACACAGCCGATATCTCTACTATGATTTAAACTGTAAACCTACCATTCATATTTGTCCTACCAAACTTGTTAGCACTGCTGCAACTTGAGGGATGTAGCAACAGGATGATTGCTCTGATTTCTGCATGAGTTTGCTGGGCCAATAGGAGCAGGTTTATATCGAAGCCAAAGGATCCTTAGAGCAACTGATTTCTTCCTAGCATGGTAATCATCTAGAAATCCTGTAAACTTGATCATGGTGCATGATAGAGATAGTGATTTGCAATATTAATGATCAAATTTGATCTCAATTGGTTGTGATTTTTGTGCTTGAACTTTTCATCATTCCTTTAGATTAATTTAGAAGATTATCAACATCTTGCTACATCATTATTTTCTGTTTTACCAAAATTGTGTACATCATTCTTATGTACATGTAGAATTTCTCAAGTAAATGAATATTTACTTAAATAATATGCATGTAAATAAGTTTGTGTTTAACGAATCCATCTGTCTATCTGTACTCTGCTTGCTCCTTAATTATTCTCACCTTAAACTGATAGAAAATGCCAAAAAAGGGTCTTAAAAGGTTTGGTATTGAATGATATCGATCAATTTGGGCTTGGATTTGCCAACTTGGGGTTTATCGCCACCTAGTTGATATGGGGCTCTGCTGCCTAGTACTTCTTTGTCTTCCTAGATACCGGAGCACATGGTTACTCATCACACATTGGATGCTTCTATCCCTGCATATTGTTCTCTTATTTTATGCCAAAAATGGATGCCCTTGTTGATGAATGGGATTAGCTCTCTTTGCACCATTAGGTTTATTTTCTTGGTTAAAAATAATTGAGCTGAAGATTTGTGAGTATTTATATCTCGTCTTATCACCACCTTCAATGGAATTTTCACCATGCTGTTATGCTCAACGCTTGTGGGTTCTAAGATCCTTAAACCGTTTCAGTTCATAATTTTTCTATATCATTCCCTCTCATATCTTATTATTATGTTGTCTCTTGAGCTTATACTTTTTCTATATCATTCCCTCCTCTCATATCTTATTATTATTGTTGTCTCTTGAGCTTGCTTCCTCTTAAGGCTCCTTAATGCAGTCCTTTGAAATTGCTTCATGATGTTCTATTTGGATCTAACCTTAAAAGTTGTAGGATATCTTGTAAACCATCTTATAGCCAAGTTTTCCTCATTTTCAAACCACTGACCATTTGCTACATCTCATTAGCCATTCTAGTCATGATTATGCTCATTTTCCATCCCACCTCACCATGTTGTGTAGAGAGTTTGCATTGGCACCTTAATTGCAATTAATGTTGTCAAGCTCGGGATTGAGCTGTAAACCGTAAAGGGGGTTAGATTGGATCATATCATGAATTGGATGGCAGATCATAAGATTTTTCCAATTTATTTCAATATTTTTTCAAAAATAAAAGAAATGTGTAAATTAAAAAAATGAATCAATTATACAATAGATTAATGGAGAACAAGAGGCTGTACATATAAGAAGTCTAGATCTTTTAAGCCTATATATAGCATGTTCAATGAATTTAACATCATGTCCAATTATTCAAGATATTATATATAACCTACGAATTCAATTATCCTTTTGGGTAGAATGTGTTTAAAAAACAAGGAGATATGTGGTTGTAAAAATATGAAAATGTGCGTCTTTTTTCAAATCCATGCACTCCAAATAATGGTCTTCTTAATCTTACCGATCCAGACTTATTAATGGTAAGTAATTTTAGACATTATATAGTCAAACAAATTATTAAAATGAGCTTTAACGTGATTCAATAATATAATTGACATGGCCAAGTCTAATTTTATGATCCAAGGGATTATGTAAGCTATAGTGCAGACTTATCTCTTACCATCCAAACGGATCATGATCGGGAGATGAGATCCATCTTGTTCAGGGTCATTTTGATTGAGATCATCAGATTCAGATCAAGATCAACGGCAGTGATTGCAACAGGCTTATGTTTTAAATGTTAATTTGCCAATCACACTCTTTTGTAGCTTCACATATCTGAGCAGTAATTTTTAGTTTGTGTACCAATGTATGGAAATTGTGCTCTTAGATTGATTGTTATCGGTGTTGCTTGTTTCAGATTCCAATAAAGGCTATGGGCGGATTAGAAATAGTTCTAAATGCTGGAGCAGTAACTTGCCGTCTCCACTCCAGGATCTCTCTTTCTGATTGGAATCTTTTCCAGCAGCTTGCTCCTTATGCAACCTATGTGACACCTATTTATGGTGCTTACTTTTTGTTTGTTTTCATGGTTATTGCTGGTGGTACTTGGGCTTGTTGCAAATTTAGGAGAGGAAGGAGAGCTAATACTGTAATACCATATCAGCAACTTGAGATGGGAGCACAAACACAGTCGAATTCAGCAGTGGTTGACTCAAACACTGCAGATGGTTGGGATGAGAGCTGGGATGAGGATTGGGATGAGGAAGAAGCAGTGCCACAGCCTTCAGCAAAACATTCCACTGGCAGTGTTTCAGCTAATGGCCTCTCTTCAAGATCTCCCAGAAAGGATGGGTGGGATGTTGATTGGGATGATTAGGCCTATCAGTAAGGTGGAAAGTGAGTGAACGGTACTTTTATTTTTCCAGGACAGGTTCAGAAGCTATTCCCAGAAGAAAGTCATTGATACTGTGGCTTCGCTGAGCAACACTTGCATATGATAGTGCCAAGAAAAGATCATTATGTTCAGGATATTCAGCATATTTGTGCGTAGAAGAAAACAAGAGTATTGCTTGAAGAAATTTTGTATGATAGATTTTTTATCCTAATTGGTGTTTTTGAACTAGAGGTTTGTTAGTTGAGTTGGAAATCCTTTGAAGGGCTGTTTTTATTTAGATTTTCACAGAGGCTTCTGAGTTGAACCCTCCAAGCAGACGCTGGCTGCCACCTGCCCATCCCTGAGGAAGAGTTTGAGTTGACCCTGGACAGTTCTGATACTATCAATGCTAAGTGCAGAAGTTATTACAGGTCTCCTGCTATCAAGATCACACAGTGAAGCACCAATACGGCACTAATCACCATTGCTCATGATTTGTGCTTTTGAATAAAATAAGCAGAACAATGTTGATTTAGGGGATGTTGCTGTGTGAGAATCTGTATTGGGGCTAATCTAATGTCTGTTTGAAGTGTCAAAATCATTTATTGTGATGATGATGGTATCATTGTTCTTTGGTTGTTTGATTGGAAATGCCACTGATTTAGTTCAACTGAGCAATTAGTTGCAATATATTGTGTTTGAACCAGCCTGTCTTAAGAGTGATCATGATTCCACCGCATTTTAAGGTCATGGATGATTCTGCTTTGTGACAGTAGTTCTAAATCATGATTTTATTCAAAAGCATTGTTGTTGTTTTTATCTTAAAAAATATTTATGGTCATATTGTAATTTTTATATTTTTTTATTATTCATTTTTTAATATTATTTTGAATTTTTTGATCTAAAATATGGTGTTTGATTTAGCTGTACTCAAAAGAATTTTTACTTAGGTGCAATCAGGTTTGGATTTGAACGATAATTTGAGTTGTTATCAATGATTCGAGTTGTTAGATATTTGTTAGATATGATCAATTATTTTTAAAATGCTTATATATTAAAAAATAAATAAATGACTTGAAAAATCTTAATTTCTCTATAAGAAGGTTAAAAAAATAAAAAGTTGCATCAGTTTGTATTATTTAGATTGTTTATTTTTTGTTCAGTTGATGCATAAATTATAAATCTTTTAATCATATGTTTTTAGTGTATAAGTATTTTGGATGTGGTAAATCATATTGAATAGTTATCAATGAAACTTCTTTCGTTCATATCTAAAGCTCATGATCTAGATCCTCTTGAAGCCCGGTTAAGTTCCAAACTATGAGCAATTATTTTATCAAAACTCTATTATTGTACCCTCTATATAAGATTTTGATAAAATAATGTCATGATTTTAATACTTAACTGTTTTCAGTTTATGGTTATATTTCTGATTGTATGAAAGATTGTGATTCTTAATTTGCAGTCATCTTTACGCATTTCCTTATGTTTTACATCTAAATTTTTGAAATCTTCTTGGGGAAGCTTCTAAAGAATGCCTGAGATCATTCAGACCACAAAATCTACCATCTGGTTGAGATCTTGGAGTGAGATTTATTAGTAGGTTGCTTGAGTTCTTTGAATCTTACTGAAAGTTTTTTTTTCATAATTATAGCCGCGAGGGAAAAGATTCTTTAGAGCAAGAAGCCAAAGGAACCGCTTATAATTTCCCCACTAGTAGTTCCAGCCAGCGTCATGGGATCAATGCTGCAAAGCCTTTGGATTTGGAGGTGTCACCGCAGTTGACTTTAATAAAACCATCCATTTCCTCATCCAGAGGACGGTATTCAACGGTGGTTCAGCTAAAGATTCTATCGACTACTTGTTTAACGAATCCATCTTTTAGAACTAGGCAGGTGCAAATTTATATGAGGCATGAATACTTGTTTTTCTGAATGGATACCATGGACGCATCCTCTTGACAATGGTAAAGAGTCTCCTACTTCATTAGATAACTCTTTTGACAACCTTCTCCAGACTTTGTATGGTAGTCAAAAACAACTCGGGCAGGAGCAAATTGATGTGATGCCTAAGTTTTGTGTATGAAATATGAGTACTTGGATTTCTGAAGGGATAAAATCTTCTGACAATGATAGACACACACACTCTTGATGACCATCTCCAGGCCAATAAATAGTAAA
Organism: Metroxylon sagu; assembly: GCA_017589505.3. Taxonomy (NCBI): domain Eukaryota; kingdom Viridiplantae; phylum Streptophyta; class Magnoliopsida; order Arecales; family Arecaceae; genus Metroxylon; species Metroxylon sagu. The sequence continues at coordinate 48,338 of JACVBY030000102.1, read as the reverse complement.
AAACCGAAGGAGTGCATCACGGAAATTAGAGTCCATGCAACAGTCCTTACACAAGCTATTTGTGTCATAACAGTTTAAAAATGAAAAAAATATACTTTTAGTCCTCAAGCTTTCGCTCCAAATTCATGCTAAATCTTCAAACTTTCAGTTGCTATACTTTAGTTTCTTATATTTTAAGAATGTTACATTTCTAGCATTTCATTATATGAGATTAATTAAAATTGAAAGAATAGCCAACATGTCACCTTATTAATTAGTTCACATGTTTGCATCAAGATGATACATTAACTATTTTATTAATTTTAATCGGCTTCATATAATGAAATGTCACAAATGTAATATTTTTAAAATATAAAGAATTAAATAATAATAATTAAAAATTTGAAGGCCAAAATAAAATTTGAGTAGAAGTTTGAGGATAAAAGCATATTTTAGCTATTAAAAATATACAAATTTCACTAGCACCCTGTGGTTATTCCAAAATCGAGTTTTTTGCTGGCAGTATCCGGGAGATGCTAGAAATTTATCCCATACTTGTTTTGTATGGCAACAAGATGTGAAACATGTTTTCTTTGATCAATCTTGTTAATGAAAAGGTTTTGTAATGTTGTTTTGAATGGCCTGTGACAACTTAGGTAAATTTTAGGACATCATATATTACAGGCCTAAGGATCTAAAAATTTAATGCAGTAATAGAAAAATTGCGGGTCTTTTGCATATTTCTTGTTATAGAACTTGCACATCCTTGTGTTTCACTTCATTGATTTAAAAAAAAAAAAAAAAAAAAAAAGGTGCATGAAAGAATTGACTAGAAGGAACTCAAATTGGTCCACTTGATGTAGGATAACCTCACCACACAAAGATCATCATTAGTTCAGGTGAGTGGGATGTAGGATGCCATGCTGGAGTTGTTCATTTTTTTTCCATTCTATTGGCTTCTCGACATCATGTGCTCTCCCCAAGCCACATGTGCCTAGTGAAAGTAGTGAAGGGCACATCATACTGTCCCTTGTTAAAGTAGCATCAAGCTCTTATTCTAGGCCTACAATCCACCCACCCCTCAAGAAAACCCTTTTCCTTTTCACCTTTATTTCCCTTTTTGATCTTTAAATGATGCCTGTCCTCCCTCTCCCTGGCCTTTGGGCTTTTGCTCATGGCTTCTCCTGCACACCCAACATGCAACCCCTCCTCCCTCCTTTGCTGTTCAAAAAGGTCAGAACTAGGGTTAGGATTGGGACCATCAGCATTAGCAAAGCTTTGAATGAAAAGTATTTGATTCAATTAATGAGCTGGCAAGCCTGTGACTATACAAGGCCTGTGCCCAATAGAATGCTTTGTGACATGCAGGTCATTTCCATCATCCATTACCAATAAAGAAGGATTAGACTTGCATGTTCATGTGTTTGAATTGTTTTGTTATTCGGTGAGAGATTCAACACGCATGATGTTGAATCAATGGGCCTCCCTCAATTATTGCCTAAGAAAAAATAAGAAGGAAGAACACATGGAGAGTTAGAAGTTTTATTCTCAGTCTTAGCCTATGAACATCAAGGGTTGGAACTTCTATTTATAGATTGCCTCCACATCAATATGCATTCCAGTGAGCATCCTCACTATTTTAGTTTAAACAAAAGCAAGATGGCAAGGATGGCCTCTCTTCTGCAATGGTGAATAAGAGGAATGAAAGAAAGCACTTAATAGTTAATACTCCAATTGCTCTCATGATGATGGTGTGGCTGGAACCATGTGACTGACTTGATGCCAGGGAAGACTATCTTTTGATCATTAAGCCCCAGCAGCTCAGATGTTGCCAATGTTGTATTGTGATTAAAGAACTCAAAAGAGTGGGTCAGTCGTGCTTGAAAAGAAAATTGTTCATTTTATTCCAGGCGTATATTGTAAATATGAAGGAATAAAGTATGTATAGACTAACAGAGAGCATATTTAGGAACTATTCCATGCGGAATTTCTAGGAATATTAAAGCTCTCTCTATCTCTCTCCAGGTCAAGACTATACATTAGATATAATCAACTTCTTGTTTCCCAATTATTTGGTAATGGTTTCTTAGACCTTTGTGCTACTCATTAACATGTGTTGTGGTTTGACTTTAAACTCGAAAGAATTTCTTTTGTTCAGTTTATCTAATTATTAAGTATTTTCATCTCAAATATTCTAAATACTTGTTTACACTCATGATCATTTTCTTTTTCTGATCAAATACATTTGTTGTGCATTTATTTTTTGAATCTAGACTTTCTTTAATACATTCAAATGGTATTACTTTTTTTTTTTTTTCAGGAAAATGGTGACAAGGTCACCACCTTTATTAAAATATCAAAATGGTACAAAGAAGTAGGCCTAAAAAAGAGAAAGTGAAATAGAAATAATAAAAATATTATTTTCTCCAATATTAAATATATTTATGAATTAAAGGTGTTTTTCCTCCATTGATTATTTTGAATAAAATATCCAAGATATCTTTTTTGATTAAGAAAAATGCTTCTAAGATAACAAAGATACAAATTGCAAAATATGTTTCAATATAACTTGCATTCCAAATATTTTTTTTAATCTTTATATTGCTTTATAGACCAGCTTCCTAGTCCGAGAACATGAAAATAAATATTTAAAGCATGCACATTATAAGGGTAAATATTTCTCACTCCAAAGGAACAAGAAATGAAACATATATGCAAAGTCTCAAGATAAAAAAAAATAAAGGATGGGACCACCACAGACAGCTACGTACCTTCCAGATGACAACATTTTTCTCGCAGGATAGAATGGACGTGATGCATGTGCCATGCCTCATCAATAGCCGTTTCAAAGTTGATAACCACGCCGTACATTACGGATGAATTACTTGGTAGAAAATTTGTAGCAAATGAAATGACCTCCTTTTCTTCTTGTCACACCCATTCCAATCTCATTGACCATGGCTGAAAGAAGGTGAAGTCCTGGAAGCCACCGAACCCGGCCAGCCCTCCAAACTTTTTTAATGAAAAAAATTCTTCTTGAGCCACCTTTGTGATGGGAGAATGGTTATGACCAAAATAAATAAATAAATAAATAAATCTAGTATTAAGGGAGCATCAACACACTGCAGGGATCCTCTCTCCACCACAGCATTAGCCTGTTGTCAACTAAATATTTTTCTCCAACTCATGTCCCTTCCTCTGTTTGTTGTTTCTGTCTCAGCCTTTGTTTACCACCACCAAGAGTGCAGAGAATCTCAGCTCCATGCCCCTTCAGTCCTTACCTGCCTTTGACTTCAGGAGTTGTTAGCCTTTGATTTTAAGAATGGACTAAAACAGTGATGGTCCAGAATATATATGTATAAAATACATCCTTTAACCCATGAAGCAGTAAAAGAAAGGCTATGATGCTCCAAGCCACATGCAAGCTTGATGGAATGATGGGTCAATAGAGTCAGGTTCACTCAACTCCTTCCTTTCATCCACTTTTCTGACAGCACATCGAAGGCCAACGTTCAGCTAAGGATAGACATGAATGGACCACCAGCTTCCTCTCCTCTAGATTAAATAAATTGGCAGAAGAAAGTTGTGGTTGTAAGGTTGAAGCCATCACAAGTAGAATAGAAATTCATTGCTGATGCCACCATTCTGGATGAGCAAAAAAATGCTAATCACGTTTGCATCAAACAAATTCCTGAATTCTTTCAAAAAAAAAGTGAAAAAATTATTTAGTTGCTTCTGATGCAAATAAATAGATTAGCTTCACAGTTCCATCAGGATCTGATTGTGCTTCTAATACAAATCTCTAAAATGGCTTGCGTATCAGATCAAACACTGCAAGGACTCCTTTGAAGGCGAGTCATTCCACAATTTTAATAACTTCTCTGAAGGGTCCTAGCTTATGAAACCTGAAGACAAGTTTATGAGATAATGGTAATGCTGTGCTTTCATTCACTAAGACCTCAAGAACATCAACATATAAAGTACATATCCACCTCATGCATGGCCTTTTCTGATTTGTTAAGAGTAGAGAAGCAAGCACAACATCACACAGTCACATACAAGTCAGATACTTGGGAGTCTTACAGCCATTACACATCAAGCATTGAGTTCATATGCTTCATAAAGTAGCCTTAGCATGCCAATTTAATGTAATTTCCTAACAATTGTAATTGTTGTATGTCCAATAAGCCTGCAAAATATTCCACCACCACCCTCCCTGCCCAATCTCAGAACAATGCTGCTAAATAGAAACAAATCAAAATCAGATAAAATAAGAAATAAAATACCAGAAGCTAAGTGCCCGGTGAAAGGGAATACGGTCCACAAATGCACTAACACCCACTTGGAGAGCAGGGGCAAACAGTTAAACTAATAGAGACAACCTCATAATATCTCTCCAATTACTAAGCCCAACTCCTCTTCCTCTCATTTTAAACAGGCAAACCGTATTCCTCTTTGCTGTAGAAACACTATAATTCTCTCTCTCTCTCTCTCTCTCTCTCTCTCTCTCTCTCTCTCTCTCACACACACACACACACACTTTTCATGTCTTAGATTTCAAGTAACAAAAAGGAAAAGCAAAAGAAACTTCAAGGGAACTCAACTCAATTCCTCTTCTGGGCTATCCTGGGGGCACCTTATCAGCTGCAGCATGTTCACCACCTCTGCCATATCTGGCCGGTTGGATGGCACCTGTGATGTACAAATCAACCCCAGCTTCACCACTGGCACAGCCTCTTCTGCTGGGAACTTTCCACCAAGTTTCTGATCCACACACTCCTGGACCCTCCCTTCCTCCAATGCTCCCTTCACCACATCACATAACACCAACACATCATCCTCCATGTACTCCACAGGCTGCCTCCCTGTCACAATCTCCAGCACCAATACCCCAAATCCATAAACGTCGCATTTCTCTGTGATCTTCACTGTCCTGCAGGCGAACTCTGGAGCCATGTATCCAAGTGCACTTTGGATTTTGCTGCTAAGAACATAGCGGTCCAGCATTGGTAATAGTTTTGCCAATCCATAGTCCCCCACCTTAGCCTCACCTGCACTGTCAATCAGAATGTTGCTCGATTTGAGATTGTAGTGAATTAATTTGAACCAATGGAGGTGGGCTAAACTTCTTGCAATCCCAAGAATTATATCGAACCTCTCTTGCCATGTAAGCAAGGTTGAGGAGGAGCTTTCATGGAGGTGTCTGTATAGGTTCCCCCCAGAGACAAACTCGTAGATGAGGAGCTGCAAGGATGGAGTCCAATAGTAACCATCAAGGGCGACAAGATTGGGGTGTCTTACTTTCCCCAGCTTCTTGACCTCCCTCTCAAAATCTTCTTGGGACTTCACTAGGCTTGAGACTGTGAGTTTCTTGATGGCCACAGGTTGACCATCTTGTAGGAAAGTCTTGTATACCGTACCAAAACCCCCACGGCCCAGCTCACAGTCCTTATTAAGGATGGCATGTGCCCCAGCACTGAAGTCAGGATCATTTCCAGAGAACATCACAAGCTTGCCAGAGTTTTCTTCACTGCCAGGAGAGTGGCTATAGTAGCCATCAGAGAGGGTGAGGGCTGCAGCAGATTGGGAGGTGGCTAAGGAGCGGACCCGGAGATTTAGGACAGTGATGGTGATAACACCAAGCACAATCACAGCAGCAGCTCCAATGGCAATAAGAGTGGAAATGCTTAGGATGATCTTCTTGTGATGGAGATTCCCAGGGGAAAAGGCTGAATTGGAAGAGGGGTTGGGTGAGGAGGAGTTGGGGTTGAGGACAATGGGCTTGGGAAGGACAGCAGGGCAGGAGCGATTAACAACTGAACCACATAGACCAGGGTTGTCGGAGATGGAAGAGGGAGAGATGGTGTTCAAGAAGTTCCCAGCAGGGAGTTCTCCAGAGAAGAGGTTGTGGGAGATGTTGAAGGAGATGAGGTGGGGAAGGTTGGAAAGCTGCTTTGGGAGGGTGCCTGTAAGCCTGTTGCGGGAAAGGTCTATGGTTTGTAGGTTGGTGAGGTTGGCTAAGGTTGGGGGTATAGGGCCTGTGAGATTGTTCTGCGATAATATCCTACACAAACAATTGAAACAAGAAAAACAATAGAATCAGTTAGATAAATGCACTAAATAAGCTAACAAAAGAAACAAAAAGACCTTAAAGGCAGAACACATCCAAAATTTTATAAGTTTAGGCTTATCACTAATTTTGTGTCATGTTTACAAATTAAAAGAAGATTCTAGCGGCAATGGGGAAGGAAGAGGTTAGCAAAATACCAACGCACAATGCACAAAAACCTATCAGTTTATTAGAGCTTATTTCATGAATGAGAACCAAATGACTGGTTATATCATGTGGCAGTCAGCCGAATATGCATGGGTAATCACCAAAAGAAGACATATAATAAAGGGCAAACGCATCAAGCTGAAAACCAAATGAGTAATCCAAAAAGGTTGTGACTAAAATAGTAATGGCTACAGAACAGCGCTTGCCGCTCCAAGACAGAAAACAGAGAAGTTTTTTTTGGTGGGAGAATTTAAACAATCAGAATCTGATGAAGATAGCTATAAATGGGACATCCAACACACTCAAAACAGTGAAAGAGGTGAGATAATATATATATATATATATATATAATCCCATAATGGCTGTTCTAAAGATGAGAAGAGTCCTTATAATCCATCTACAAAAACTAATAAGAGAAAGAACTTACAAAGATGTGAGGGAAGAGCAGTTCACAATCTGATTTGGTATTCCACCAGTGAGTAAATTCTTCTGCAGCCTCAGCTCATTCAGAGAGACCGCTCCCCCTATCTCTGCCGGGATACTCCCGTTGAGCAGGTTTCCGCTTAGATCAAGGACCAGCATTGACTTCAACTCCCCAATGCTCGCGGGCATAGAACCTGAGATTGAATTCCAGGATAGGTTCAGGAACTGCAAGCCATGAATGCTCCCAATATCAACTGGAATTCCACCAAAGAACTCATTGCTGGATAAATCCAATGCCTTCAGGGTCGGGTCAGTAGTAACAGGAATTCGTATCGAGCCACTAATCTTATTCCCCGAAATTGAAATACTATGCAAACCCAACTCAAAAATCCATGTTGGGAGATTACCCACCAAGGAGTTTCTGCTTAAATTCACCTCCAAGAGGCTTTTGCAAGCACCTATCGATTCGGGCAAGCTCCCTGTAAAACCATTTTGGGAGAAATCCAATCTTTTCACCACCTGAAGTTTGCCAACAGAGTCTGGAATCTGACCAGAAAACCCATTGTTTGACAAGTCTAAAGCCTCCAAACTTTTCATTTCTCCGATCCACAATGGAACTTCACCGGAAAAAGTATTCGAGCCCAAGCTCAAGTAGCTACACAGAGACAGATTCTGCATTGTTTCAGGGAGGTTACCACCGAGCAAATTACCACTGAGGTCGAGCGACTTCAACAGTGGACACCTTCCAATGTCATCCGGCAATCTGCCGGAGAACCGGTTACCTCGCAAGCTGATTGACCTCACATTGTAAAGCCGGTTAATTCCCATTGGTATATCCCCGGTCAGGGAATTAGCAGAGAGGTCGAGAGATCTGAGACCGTACAGAGACCAGAGCCCACTCGGCAAACGACCAGAGAGCCGGTTGGAGGAGAGGTTCAGCTCTGCCAACGTCGAGCAGGAGCCCACGCTCGGCGGAATCTCCCCCGAGAAATCATTATTGGCCAAGGAGAGGGAGCTCAGGGACCTGCACTGCCGGAAAAACTCGTCAGGTATCGAGCCGGAGAGATTGTTTTCGCTGAGATCCACACTCCAGAGACTTTCGAGCTGGGAGAGATTGGGATTGAGACTGCCCGAGAAATTGTTCTTCGAGAGGGATAGCTTCCGGAGGGATTGGAGCTGGAGGAGACCGCGCCCAATCTTCCCAGAGAGGGAGAACCCATCGAGATTGAGCTCGGTGACCCGGTTGGTGCTCGGGCTACACTTGATGCCGGTCCAGCCGCAGGGGTCGTCGTCGTCCTCGTTCCAAGACGCAAGCTTGGATACGGGGTCTTGGAGGTCGGCCTTGAAGACGATTAGGCCGAGGATGTCGTCATTCAGAGCGCCGGATATGCCCAAAAGAGGAAAGAAAACGAGAAATAAAATACAGCAGAGCAGAGGATTTCTCATCTCCTAACAAATTTCTTCCACTTTTCTTTAGGAAAAAAAAAAAACTTTAATCTTTCCTTCTCTGAAATGCTAGCTCTCCATTGGAAGATCTGAAGCCAAGTTCGACGATTTCGATTTTTTTTTTTTTTTCTTTTTAAGCTAGCACAAGAGATTAGAGGATGGGGAGCTAAAAAGGAGATATTTCTTTATGGAAAAATCAAAAAAACCGCGAAGAAAACAGCCACATTGGTCATCAGAAGCAATGCAATTTTTTGAAAGGGAAACGAGACGAACGAGCTAAAATCCCTAGAAAAGGAATCCAAAGAACCGAACCTGCCACTCTGGAACTAAGGCAGGAACGGAAACACGAACAAGAAAAATAGAGCAAGAGACGAAATGCTACAGAGCTCGGGGAAACCCAAAAAAAAAAAAAAGAGGAGAAGACCTAGGAGGAAAAGTAGGCAGTCTTCTTCGCCGGAAAGAGTTACCGGATTCCGGCAGGGAGATGGCGGCGGCGGGGCTGACCTAAGAGAAGCCGCGCAGGAGGGACGCCGGATTTCGCCGGAAAGCGGAGGACTTCTCGACGGAATGCAGCCGGCCGCCGGAAACAGGAAGCTCTCCGGCCATCAGAGAGAGGATTGCGCCCCTTCTGCTGCTGCCTGCTCTTCTCGGCTGGTGCTCTTTATTAGAGTGCCGTACACGTGGCGATGCTCAATGATCCTACATGGATGACACGTGGCTTAATGGGCTCTGCCCTTCTTTTTCCTTCTTTTTTTTAAAAAAAAAAAAAAAACTTTGGTAAAGCTGAGAAATCTGGAGAAATAAGCTTTGATTTTTTTTTTTTTAATTATGTCTACTCTGTAGGGCTGAATCATTATTTGTTTCGAAAAAGCAAAAATTATCATTGTATGTCTAGTGCTGCATTTGATTGCATCCTTTTGAAATAAATTAAGATTAGTATAACAAAAATATAGCTATGATAAACAAAAATAAGAGATAAGTAAATGATAGTATTCTTTAATAAAATCATTACTTTTAATGAATACCGTTTTTATATTTTTTAAAATAAATATTTTTTTTATGTATACATAATAGATTAATAAACTTTATCATGTGATTAGTTATAAAAACTTAAATAGCAATTGTTATCAACAACATATATATATATATATATATATATATATATATATATATATATCATGATTATTGTAATAAATCTTAAATAGAATGCAAAATAATGAATATATAAACATGAAACATAATGTAGGGCATTCGAAACTATTTGTAACATTTGCCATTAACCCTATATATTGTAATGCACATGGTTCAAATAGATTCTAATTAATGATTAATCGCTATTTAATTTTAATCCAATCAATTCTTGATTTTTAAATAAAAAATAAAGTCAATAAAAATTGAAATGACTACACACAATTTAATCCAATCAAGACCGCATTGGTTCCATTTTTTAATCCTTAAATTAACTAAAAAATAGCAAATTAATTCCAAACATAATTTAGTAAAGAAAAATAGCTAATAAAAAAAACATATGTTCAACAATGTCACGCAGAAGTAGCATTTTTTTTTTTTTTTGTAAACAAGAAGAAAAACCATTAAATTTTGAGAACTCTTATCTATGCAAGCACATGTGCTCATTTAGATTGAGCTATTTTAAATCCAGTTCATCTAACCCTTGGTTTGAAATTAATTATACTTCTTATATTAATTTAAATTATATTTTTCAGCCTCAATAGCATACCAATATGTGATAATCTGGCTTACATCAGGATTATCGATAGCATAATCGATAGAATTGTATGAAGACATATAGCTGATAAGTTAACAGACAACACACATCTCTTCGTAGAATGACAAAAATAGACGTTTGCCTATAAAAATTATGATTCATAGTTTTTTAAGTTGTTTCATTCAACAAAAGTAAATTCATCGTGGCAAAGTACATGGCTCAAACAATCCATACGATCCTATCTCTTGTTGCAAAATCTGTCTATTAAAAGAAGCTCATCACCGTAGCAAAGTCTCTTTCTTTCCCCATACTTCATGACAAACTTATTTTTGTTCTCTAATTCAATTGTACTCCATTATTTTTTTATTATTATTTTATTATTTTCTTCATAAATCTAACTATTGCCAGGTGCGCTCTTAGCCATCCTCCGCATTCTTCCCCACAATCTTCTCCGCGGAGCAATGCGTTGAAGGGCTCTCACCAAGCAACCCCTTGGCATCCCCTGTGTTCTTTTATTGCTACGAGTCATCTTGTTGAACTAGTTCTTAGTATTGTATTTGCTGCACCACCACCAACCACATGGATTCAAGAGGACATGACACTGAATTACTGCCTCTGTCGCAGCTATGAGCACCCATGGTGGCCCAAAACGTTGTAAATTTTAAATTTTGCTCCTTTGATCTGTACGTTCTCAAGGTTCATTTACTACAGGCCTGTAAAAAATGTTTTACCTCGTAGCCTGAAATCAGTCTTTGCTTTTGTTCTCTGAGATGCAATAAATACCATTGAATAAGACCTCCTGCCCCGTATTTAATAACGCTCGTCTTCTCCGGCCTACCGGAAGAGATGGCCGAGGCCCCAGCGCTGAAGCAGAGGAGGGTGCCGCTGTGAATGGCTGGGTGGTGGAGCCCGGAGGTTTTTGGATCCGCCTGGGCGTCGCATGCTTGAATTTAACAAGCTAACAAGGGGAGCTCATTCTATTGGCCTCTTATCTATTTGACTAATTGGTTGTACTGCAATGCTCTTTTCATGTACTTTATTGTTTTTTCTAAGATGAAGTTTAATGCCATCGTACATTTTATCAGGTGGGGGGGTGGGTTTGTGTGTAGACGTAGAGTGTTTACTGTTTAGCAACATTTATTGTGGGCAGAATTATGCATGCGGCCTCATGGATAAAACAATGGAAGAAATCAGAAATTTATTGAAGAAAAAACAATTTAAAATGTGTTTGATTTTTAATAATAATTTAAAGTAGCAGTGAAAATCTAAAAAATACTTTGTAGTAACAATATATATATATATATATATATATATATATATAATAATTTAAAATAGAAAAAAAAGTCAAAAAAAATTTGAAAGCATGAATATGAATAATATTTTTTTTATTTTTTTTACCTATATTTTGAAAAGGTATCATTTATAATAAAAATATAAATATAAATATAAAACATTATCAAAAACTAAAAGCAGCCTAATACTCTAATTTGTAGAAAAAAGACAAATAATGCTCCAAAAGTTGGGCTTTACATTCAAAAACAGAGCATCATACCAGTCCATTGCCCCCATAAGAATCAGGCTATGGCCTTTTTGCTTCAAGAAACTTTGTTGAAGCTCGTGTTTCAACAGCAATGTTGCAGATGAAAATGCCATCAATGGAGTACAAATTGTGGACATCTCTCATCATTGCAGTCATGTGAAATTTGAGTTAGCTTCGAGCTGGGCTCTTCTTCAAGGATGAATTGATTTTTTATTTTTTATTTTTTTTTCCTTGACAAAATATATTGAACACTACACATTCTTGTTGACCATCTAAACTATAATTCAGGACTTAATTTTAAGTACAAGCCCGCTTCAAATTGCAGTTACCTTTCCCTCCAACCATCATGTGATGTAATTAATGCTCTGAGAACATCAACAGGACCAAGGTAATTTTCTAGGCCCATGTCCTCAGGGTGGGGACAACTTGGTCGGAAGACACTAAAATTTGATTTCAGTCAGTCCCCTTAAAGTGATCTTGGATGAACCAGCACCAGAGCCTTTAATGGTTGGGTAAGAGAATACCAACTCACTCTTATCCTTGTGGAGCTGCAGCTTGAACAAGGCCTGAGGGCCATTCTTCTTCGCCCTCCTATGTTTAAAGCCATGGTGGGGTTTTCCACTCACGGAATGCCCATTAGTCATGGCACAACATACGGATAATAGTGCTTCTGATGAATATTTTCTTAAATAAATTAGTCACATTTGAAATTTCGACGTTTAAAATGTAATAAATTATTTTTAATAATTTTATTTCTCCTTAATCTTAGAAATAGAAGATTAGAAGGGGAATGTTAACCTATTATCACGGGAATCTAATTTCATTAAGAAAAGCTTAAGCCTTAAAAGATTAGCATATTAAAGGAAAAAAAAAAAAGCAAGTATTGTAATACTCTAAATTTAGTTTCATATTGGATGAAAAAAAAAAAGTTATATGCTTGTAATTCAATTTTACTTACTATCTATTAATTTTCATTCAAATTTTTGGACCATGTGATACCCCAAATTTAGTCGACATTGGATGGAAGAGGAATGGATCATGTGCTTATAACTCAAGTCTACTTGCTACCCATTAACTTTCACTTGAGTTTTTGAGCCATATGGTTTCGGTTTGCTAGAAGTTAATTGGGCACTTAGGACTATACTGTTACAAATGGTATGAGAGCGATCCGAGTGTGCGGAAGTTGATGGGCTTGCTAGAAGTTAATTGGGCACTTAGGACCGTTACAAATGGTATCAGATCCGATTCGAGTGCGCGGAAGTTGGTGGGCCTGAGGAAAGAGCTATCGCCATGGATTGTGATCCCATTATTGGATGGGAGTTCCACTTGAGTTTTTGGACCACATAGTTTCGGTTCGCTAGAAGTTAATTGGGTTAGCGGATGGGCTTGGGACGTTACAAACCATATGATTTTTAATGATTTAACTCATAATAGATTCTAAGTATCTTATAATACTTTAAATTTATTTTTATATTGAATAAAAGAAATATTATTGAATTTTTGGGTATTTGGCGCTCAAATTTCATGCCTTATTTTACTTCTCCATGCTCCCTTGCGTTGGACGCTCCCTTCAAAGATGATGAGTTGTGAGTACGCTCTACCTCCAAGGGGCACCCTCTCAGAGAAAAACAAACCTCAACACAAAAAGGCTTGCCTTCAACCGGTTGTCGTTTTGCTGTTGGGAAGAATCAAGGAAGAAACAAACATCCAACGTGATTTCAAAATAAAAAAATAATAAATTACAACCAACATCTCTCTTCACGTGCGTTGCAATCCTTCGCTCCGTGCTGCTGCTAGGGTTTTCCTCCAACCCGGCCGAATTTAACGGTCACCGCCGGTTCCCGTTTGCCGGCCGGAGGGCAGTTGCATCCTTGGCGGGAAAGGAGGGAGGTACGCCTTCCTTGGCGCCCGCCCGTTAACCGTCGGATCATTCACTGCACAGCTCTCAAAGCGTTCCGAACTCGCCAGGGACGATCCAGTGGTCCCTGGGCTAAACGAACGATGCAGGCATGCGGCTCGCTTCCTAGCTAACTCATCGGCGAATAATCGCCGATCGGCGGCTCCGGCAACTCGATCGCGGGGACCTCATTTTGGTGACCTTTTGGGGGCATACGAATCCTGTATCGCTTGGAATGGATGTGGTATGCTTTGATCTTCATTAAATGAGCATTTAAATGCAGTCGCTGACGCTCGCGTAAATCCAAATAACCAGGACACGAATGCATTAACTCCAAGGCTTAATATCTCGGAGCTTTGCATGGTTTTTTTTTTTTTTTTTAATATTTTATAATAATATAATGTTATCAAAAATATTATATTTTTTATAATTCTATAATCATATTTTAAAAATAAAAAAATCATCGTTGGTTCATAAAGAATAAAATATAGTAGTTAGTTTATCATATTTTTTTAATTTTATGTAAATTTTCTTATTTTTTTTAAAATAATCCTTTTTTCTATAATAAATGTTATTGTAAAATTAAGATTCTTTATAAATTAATTTTAAAATATTATATATGTTAAATATTATAAATATTATAATATTATAATATTATTAAATATCATATTATATAATATATTATTAATTTTTCATATTAATATATATTATATAATAATTTAATATAAAAAAGTTAAAAATATTATATTTATATATTTATATATTTAATATAAATATAATATTAAATATTTAAATATTATTTTATGTAAATTAAGTATTATTAAATATTTATATAAAAGTTAAGAGTATAATTTAAGATTATCAAACTTCAGTAAACTTAACTATCCATCTTTTAAATGTGAATCATGATTTATGATAATTTTAAATTATTAAAAATTAAATATTATTTCTAATATTATTATATTTTATTATTAAATTTAATAATTTTAAATTAACATAAAGATTACCTTAAATCAAACGATCCCTTTATGTCATCCACATGGAATACTCTTTGTCTTTTATGAGTGGGTTCCTTATGGTTGCGTGCAGCTTTTATTCATAAAAATAATTGCGGATCTTCCTTGGTGGTTTTGGCAATGTTCGAAAAAAGTTTTAGTTTCCAAGATATGGTGGGAGCTAATAAAACTACACAAAAGATTGCACAGTAGGGAAGGCAACAAGGTAGGACAGCTACAAAGGTTCAATCCTTTTTATCCCTATCAAAAAAAAAAAAAAAAAATTAATCTTCATATTTGTAAATGATTTTTTTTCATCCTTATACTAATGACATATATATAAATTTTTTAATAAAAATCATGAAATTAATAATATAATAAAAAAATTCTTACAAAACATATTAATAAATTTAATATTTCTTTTTTAACTTTATATTTATCATTAAAATAATTAAAAAAAATTAAATTAAATTAAATTAAGGACTAGGAATCATCCAAATATATATGTTATTATAGTTCTCCCGTGCTGAAGGAAGAGATGAAAGCTCGAAGGAGAAGTGAGGAGAGTCCGGGCGTGCTATGAATGAGCTCAGGGTTCAGAGCTCAAGCTAACGCACGCTAGGATGAAGCCAGGCTGAGGGCTAAGGCAGAGCTCAGTAAATTGTCAAGCTCTGGCCCGGCCTGAAAGAATTTGGGCTCTGAACCCTCCAGAGTTTGGGTGTAATGCCATTATGCCAGGGCTTAAAACGTTTATTAAGCTTTTTACCACAGTGTCTTTAGGCGACCAGGCTTAAAACGTTTATAATGCCATTCGTAGCCCAATTCAAAACTTGGATAAGAGAAAGCTGGAGGAAAAAAGGCCAGATAATCATCATTTTCCAGCCAAAGTTGCATGCTATCCTGAGAACATTTTGAACCTCTGGACAAGACCCAATTCAATTTAAATGTGATGGCTGGATCGGTCAACATAAGTCACTAAAGAAGAAGAAGCAGGCTACGTTAGCAAAGCGTTTTCAAGCTTTTCTGTGCCTTTTATGGCCCCAGTATATTGAGTATGTTAGCAGAGACCCACGCTCTAAATTTCATATTCATGTTTCCCTTATTTCCTATAAAACTTATTATTTACGGTATTAGTAAATAATTTTGAGGGGTAAAGGAAATTTAGCTTTTCCAATGATGATTAATTCGAGATGGAGAGACTGAATTTGATTTATATAAGATTCAATTTAGGTTCAGCTCGATCTAATATGAGATGAGATTGCATTCTTTGTGCAAAAGAAGGATACCTATGCCTTTACATTCCTGTACCAAAGAATAATTCTTTATTTTATTTTAAGTTTATATGAAATTTTTGCTTTTCTTAAAATTTTTAAAGTTTCCTTATGAATGATATGGTAAAGTTAAGGGTACTCATGAGAAAAGTTTTTTATTTTATTAAAATTATTTATCTCAAAAAAAATTTAAGTATTATAATATATAACAAAAATTATATAATAAAATTAAATTTACACTATATAAATTTATTATTTAATTTAATATAATATTTTATGATTGATATTTTTTATTTGTATAATATTTTACCGATTGATTTAAGTTAAAAAAAAGGTAAAACCAATTCTGTACAACCAATGACTGATTAAATTTGAAATGCTTTGAGATCTCTGTGGTAAATGAATATCCTTCACTGTTAGAATATAGTGTGAATGAGACTTGATCCAGTTTTTTTCTCTCATTTTTTTTTTTAATTTAATTTTTTTTCTCGCATTCATCTAGGGCATCCCTTCCGGTGGCAGCACCAAGACGGCCTCACGTGCGTCGCACGCGAGCGCAGGGTTTTCGCACCCCGATCGCAAAGCCGCAGTAGACACTCTCCATTCGAGAGCGAGAGATGACGGCAGCGATGGAGTCGAAGGGTTCCGACCGCAGAGACATCGCTTCCAATCGGAACAAAGCCATTCTTCACGCTCTCTCCACGCGCCTCTCTTTCGATCCAGTGAGTTCCTGATCAGACTAACAAAACTCCATGACTGAAACTGCTATTCTTTCAAGAAACTGGCACCTTTCGATTCCGATAATCGTTGATTCGTTCAAGCACACGAGCTGTTTCAGCTCAATCTTTCTTTCGCTATCTCCTATTGGTTCCTTGTTAAAAATTGTTATCTTGATGTGAATTCTTTGGCTTTTGGTCGTTATCATTGTTTTGCGTTCTTGGATTTGCCTGTGATCTGTTTCGAACTTTTTGTGCTGTAAAATTTGATTATTGGATGAGGTTTTGAAGAGAACTGGCATTGTGGGTGTAGATGGAGGGAGTTCTGGGGGGTTCTTGACTACATAGTGGTTATAGATGCTGCTTAGTTCAAATTGAGATCAATCTAGAGCACGTGAAAGGAATTCGTTTTGCTCCCGTGATTGATAGCCGTGGCTATATGAGCTATTTCAACTCAAGACTATGCCAAATTGAATTTTTAGCGTCTATAGAGACCTGTTCAGTCTATTAATGCACATTAGTCATCAATTTATTACTTCACTGTAAAGGATAAGTTAGTTTGCTCCCTTATTGTTAGTGGGTGTCGTGAGAGCACTTTTCATCAATGATCTCAATTATGGTCTTGTACCTCTAACATTGTTTCAACTAATGATAAAGTTCGAGCAGTCCATATCCCTAAGACTGTTTACTTGCTTATCTGCTCCTGTTCTCTCTGTGAAAATGTAGTGAGGTCCCTATAGTTCTAACTTGATGAATAGAGTCCATTCTCGTTAATTTTGAAACATTTTGCATATTGATTGTTGAGGTTTCCTTATGCTAGATGGATAAGTTATGGGCAAGCTTCTTTATAACCGTCATGTTGCATATTGAGTGTCAGGTTCATAAAGAGAAGAAAAATAGAAGTTGGAATATTTTGACGGTTTTTGTGGGTCCTCTTTTCAGTTAAATTAGAGGCTATAGTCCTACGTAAAGTTTTAGGTTTTTATAGGACATCCTGTGGGACATCAGGAGGGGTTGCTGTCCCGATGTTGGGAAGGGACTGTCCTGCCATTGTCCCACCGTCCCAATCGGCATATTTTTGGGATACCCTCCGTCCTAAGTGTTAAGACAAGATGAGATGATGGGGTGTTTCATTCCATAAAAAAACCATGATTGTCCCATCTCACGAAATTTAAAACCTTGTTCCTATGTATTAGCATCTTAAGATTAAGCAGCCCTAACACCATTATTATTGAATTTAGGCTAGTAGAGGCTTCTACTTGACTTCATAATGATCCAAATTTTGCAACCAAAATACTATTTCAATTTAGGATCTTTAAACATCAATGTCATGTTTGTTCTTGCTACTGCTAATATTGTTGATGTTGTGGTTATCATGCATTTGCATTTCACCCTGAAGGAGCAAGTTCTTTCCTTCTTAGTTTACTTCTTTCTTATGTGAGGAATTTCTTGAATTTGCCTCAAGTTTCTGATGTCTAAATACTTTTTCTCATCATTTTGCCCTATGTTTGAAGTACTGCTGATCTATTACAAGCTTTCATGTTGGAAATCAGTAAGCTCATCCACCTTCACTTGTTTTTGGCAATCAATTCTGCACATGCTCTCCTTTGTATGTTTACTTTTCTTTACATGTTCCTTCCATACTATCCCAAAGGCAGTGGCACCGCCTAGCAGCCTCAACATCCAAGTAGATTCATTTTGAAATCAAGCATAGGGCCTTTTTGTGTAAGCAAGAAACTGAGCAATTTTCTGATAAGCCACTGAAATCCTCCAACCTTGGTATTGGACTTAAACTGCCCTAAACATCTATGAGGTGAGCACCATCTAAAGGAAGGGGGTGCAACTTCTCCAGTCCAATAAAAGAAATGAAAAATCAAATGATTGGAGTGTAGCTTAAGACAGAAGACATCTACTGCAGTAAATTCTGGTGACTGGACCTCACTTCTAAGGGACTCATTTCCATTAATTCTTGTAGTTGCTGTTGTGGATCCTTAGTGGATTTTGAGGGGGGTGCCTATCAGACATCACTAGTGGCTTGAACATAAGCCATATCTTTAAAAGGCTTCCATATCATGGACTCGATGACTATAGTTGTATAGGAATACAGGATGGAAATGGAAAATTGATAACTGACTTGTGACATTGAATTTCACAGAAGAAATTTTCAAGTGAAAGCATTGGAGGATATGACGTTGCAAGCCTGTTCTCAAAAATTTTGGAACTATCACCGAGCGAGGTTCCTTTGCAGAATCTGGATGAGGTAAAACTAAATTTATGCAATTATACATTTGTTACAATTTGGGATCTATTATCTCGATCATCTGTAGGGTATCGCATCTTAACATTTTGAAGTTCTGCTCTCAGATTATGAAATGGGTAGCATTTGCAAGTAACTTTCCAAGTGAAGCGGATGCTTGCCATGCAGCACTGAAAGGTCTGAATGAAGATTTGAACCAGAAAGCTGTTTTGATGGGTGATGGACTTAAACCATCTGTGGCTGATATTGTTGTGTTTTCAGCAGTCCATCCTTTTGTGGTATGTGTACATCTATTAATGCTTGGAAGTCTGTGATAGTTTTTTTGATGCTTTTGTCGATATATTCTTTCTACTGGAGTACAGCTTGGTTATATTTGTTTGCAATTAATATTTCAACTCTAGCTAAAGCCTATATTTATACTAATTAACGAAAATTTCCAATTTAAGCTTAGTAAGTTTTGCAATGACATGATTCTCCAGCTGTTATGTATCCTCCCTGAATGTGGTTTGTGTTCATGCAAGGGTGTATTTACATTCATGAATATGATAGGAGTGAATTTGTGCATGTCTCAGTACCTTTTCCTTCATCTGTGAAGTCAGGCAGGTATTGTATCTTTGAAATATGGATCTTACAAGTAGTTAGAAGAAGGAACCGTATGATGTGAACTCGATGTGGTTTCTTTCCTTGGAGTTCTTTTTGCTTCAAACTATATTCAAGATATATGCAGCTTGAGATGCTTCTTCTTCTTCTTTATTTTTTTTTCCTCCTGTTTTCTTACACTTTTTCAGTGAGTGCAGTTACTGCTGCTACAAGGTTAACAAACTATTGCTTAAACTAACTCAATTATTCCATTCTATTATTTGTGCATGGTGCTTTATGTCAGAGCCAACTTAATGCCTCAGATGTGCAAAAGTTTTCAAATGTGATGAGGTGGATGGACTACATCCAGGTAGTTTGCCTGTGTTCTCTTATACATTTTCTAATTTTGCCCTTCCTCTCTTCCTTAAATTTGTATTTTGGTCTCTTGAAGACGTCATCATATAAGATTGCAGCGTAGAAGGTAATTTTCTTCATGAAATTGAATCTACAAGCCCATAATAAAGCTGCTAAAATAAGAAGATTTGTGGCTGTTTACCATATGAGAAGCAAGTCATGCTTTTTGTACACCATCTGTACTATAAAAGAACTGCATAGCATCCATCATTCATTGATAGGGCATTCCATAGTTTTCTCACATGTAAGCATGTGAAAAGGGAACATAATCCCCTTTATTAGAGTCCTGAGCATCATAGATTTAAATATTTGATAATCCCTTTTAAATCTGCATGGATAATTGTGTTTATATTTACTTTTTTATGGATCTTTTGAGAATCTGTGGAAATATGGTTGTCATGCAAAATCTCCCGTGTCCCCATGTTAGCAACAAGAGAGGTAATCTCAACTGCATCTTGTTTTCTCTTTTTTGTCTCTTGAAAAACCCATGTTTTCCAAAATAATTAGAAAAATAGATCACAGCTGTCCGCATGCATTACGTTTGTCAAAATCTTGCATTTTTAACAGTATGACAATGTAAAGTATTGTTAATTGAATTAGTACTTTTGTAATTTGTGAATTGAAGATTGTTAATTTAACTTTGTACATTTATAAAGTGATAATGCTGTATGCAATATGTTTTAAACGCTTTGCTATCTTTCTGTTTTATGAAAAGGAAGTATGGAAAAAAATGCTGCCTTTATGCATTATGTGCCAGTGGTGTAAGCTAGGGTTGGATTTAGCTTATTGGAAGTTACATCAGATTTTGTGCTATTGTTTGTGATAAGTGCATTTTTTTTCTTTTTATTCATCTATGCTTATCATTTTTGATGGCTATGTTATCAATTGATCATTGAAGTACATGTATTAGGCTATTTATTTCCATTTTAGATGGCATGCCTCATTTCATCTTTCAAAGGTTTAGTCTCAAAGTACAATTGATAGGCTTTTCCATGTCACTTTTAAAGAATTTTTTGTAAGGTTTCATTTTCAAAATGTTATTAGGGTTATTGAGCAACAGTTTTACCTTATTTTGGGGCCTTTTAGTGTTAATTTTTAAGAATTTGGGAATTTCTTAAACAACTGGGTGGGTTTCATTAAGGTTGATTACTTATCGTGTTAACTTGGCAAAATATCTTTTCTTCACAGATATATACCCGAGGAGTTGATACATAGCTTCCTTCCAAACTTCATTATATACCTTAGCATGGACATTATCTTTTTTTTACGTTATATTATTTCAAACAGTGTTTTAAGTCCTATGGGATGGTGATGTCTTGGTTTCTCTATGAAATGGGAAGCCTTGCTGTCTTGCCTCGTCTCGTGGCCCTCTTGGTGCCTCATCTCTATTTCCTTCCATTTTTCTTTATTTCTTTTATTTATTTCTTTCTTTTATTTCTTCTTTCCTTTCTTTTTTTCCTTTTTTTTCTTGTTCTTCTTTATTTTCCTTCTTCATTCTTTTCTTTCTTTTTCTTCTTCTTTTCGTTCAAAGTTGGGTTTTGGTGTCCTTCCCTTATTCTGGTCCTGTCTTTTCATAGGAATGGTAGGACAGTACGAACACCTCCCATCCCGGTGGGACTTAAAGCCTTGATTTCAAATCGACCTCTTATATGTGATTTGGGAACCTGGGCATTACAGCAACTACTTTCTCCATAATGGGCACAATATGGAATATACTTCCATGCATCAGCTCATGGTTTCATGACTTTTCCTTTAAATGGTTGACATGGTTTTCATCAGGAATGATCTATCCTATATTATCTTAATTTGTTTTGAAGTAAAAAAAGAGAAGAGAAGTCCTAAAATATTTTCGAAGCAAGTTAGCAAAATCATGCAGTGTCACTAATTATAGCCCTTAATAAGATTCTGTGGCAAATAATGACTCATGGAGCCACTCTAGCTATTGGGATAAAGCTCGATAGTTGTGCTTCTTTGTAGTATTCCTATTCTTATTGTAGTTCAACTGTAGCATTGATTGGATGCAAGTGGTCTGCTGATCTAACTCACTGTTGTCGACTTATTGGTCATTGGGTTATGCCATCATTTCTCAGCTTAGCATTGCTTAGGTCATCTACATGATCTGCCAATAAAATGCCTTGTCATGCCCTATCAATCCATTAAGCTTAATTTTGTTGCACCAGTTGCTACCTTATGGCTTCATCTAGAGTGCATCCGAGCCATCCTCTCCACAGTTCTTTTGATTCTGATTGGATTGGGTGTTGTTGCTGGTTGTCATTGTGGCACTGCCTCTCCTATCTTGCAGATCTGTTTGTTGCATGGAAGGCTACTTGCTTAAGGCTAAACTGTAATATAACACTATTTATACTGTTCCAAAGATTGGATGAGAGAAGTGAGGATTAAAGTCAGGTTGATGGCCAGTCACAAAAAGCTTGTGATTCTATGAAGTGGATCCAAATTTGATATTTGTGAATGTTGAGGTATCCTGAAGTTATAGCTAAATAGTAATGCTTGCGAGGATTCATAAAGCTGAGGCCTCTATCATGGGGACAAGTCTTGATGGTTATGGTCATTGATATGGTTTGCTTGCTCAAATCATAGGACTCCTTTGTGGGACAACCATTTGCGTGCTTTTTCTGTCCTTGTCCTCTTCAACTCAACTTTAAGCCTATTCTAGATTCTTGATGTTGATTGGATTGATAATGTCATTGGGCATTGTTTAATCACACTGTTATATCATCCTAAAAATTTCTATCATCGTATGGAAGACTGAGAAGTGGAAATCCTAATTTGCACTGATTTTAGCTTGTGCTCATGAGCCTGGGGATTACTGCTGGCACTGGTTTCTTCATTTTCACCGACAACCATAAGATTTTCCATTTATCTGCTTGATCATGCTTCTTTTTCTGCCAAGTTCAATCTTTATTGGTCAACTTAATGACTGTTGCAAAGATGGTCTTGGTTTTGAATTATGTATTGTGATTCCTCTGATTGTTGGATGCAGAACAAGGAAGATTTTGGTGGAGCGCTTGAAAAGATTGTTGTTAGCAAGCCTGTATTTGAGCCTCTTGTGAGTAATATCTATGCATATTTTGTTGATCCGATCTTGATTACTGAAGAGGTCATGTTTGATTACTGAAGAGGTGATGTTGTTTTATGCTTTAAGATATAGTCATTGCTTCTGTTTCTCAAACATCCCTTGGTTGCTAATCGGCACTAATTGTCTACTGTATTATTGCAACTACATATTATTTTTAACTGTTATATGCTAAATGTCATCGTTTTTTTCTTTTTCAATGGATGAAAAGTGTTCTTGATTTCACTTGACTGCCTTTTGTGCTATGATAGAAATAGGATGACAAACATGGTTTTGGAGTATTTATAATGAAAATTTAATTTGATGATTGGAAAATAAAATTTGCGCTGATAGTCATGCAATATTATATGCTGCCCATGCATTTGAACAGTGGGGAATGATTATGTCTTTTTTCTTTGGTTCACTTTGCAGTGCTCAAAGAAAGCAGATAAGACAGATGCTGATCTGACTTTAAAAGAAGTTACTCAGGGTCCGAAGAATGTGGACAAGCCTGAAGGAAATATTGATCCAAAGAAAGGTGCTACTGAGGTAATTTGCGCCCTAAACATGACTGATGTGCTTTGTGTGGAGCTTAGTTGCCTTGGTGGAAATGCTGTCCATCAGCAGCCATGTGCTCATGGGGCATGGTTCAGGGGTGCTCCTGACAAATTATTGTTACTGTGTAGTGCCTTTGTATTGTTCTTTGTTGATAATGTTGTGCTTTTGTTTACTAGTGTTAAGCCTAGAAAAGCTTATAAATAGACATATAAAGTCATCTCCAAAGATGACACCGTGTAATATATTTTCAATTTCTATATTGTTTTGCTGATCTGCATTTGTCATGATATTATTTTCCTTTTTACAATTTTCATTATTGAGTTGGTGACATCATTAATTGGTTGATCAAAAATTTCAAGAAAAAGGCTTCTCAAGATGATAAAGATACCGAGGCATCAGCAAAAAATAATAAAACCACTGAGGGAAAAAAGAAAGCTTCAGAAAAAGAGTCTGCTGAGAAGGAAGCAGAATGCAGTATTAGTATTCTTAATATACAGGTTGGTGTTATTCGCAAGGCATGGAAGCATCCATCTGCTGACAGGTAGTTCTGATTCTTTTAAAGTACTTATCTCACATTTTGATGAGAAATTCATTGTTTTTAATCCATTCTACAGTTTATTAGTTGAGGAGATAGATTTGGGAGATGGCAACTTACGTCAGGTTGTTAGTGGTCTTGCAAAGTTTTGTAGCCCAGATGAACTATTAGTAAGTACAAATTACAGAATGACCATTTATTTTTTAATTTTGTTTGCATTTATTTAGTAAATCTGATTATATCATTTCTCACTGAAAAAAATATATATTTAGCCATTACTGCTTACAATGTATTCTTATGCATGCCTTGATTTATTGTTCCAGAATCGTCGTGTAGTGCTGATTACGAATGTGAAGCCTGGAAAGTTGCGAGATGTAATGTCTACTGGACTGGTATGTCTCATCCTGTTCGAATCAACTAATTGGAACTTCTAATTGTTTTTTGAGTCTCCACCTCTGGAAGTTTGATCAAGGCTTTTCCAATTCAAGGTTTCACTCGTTATAGTTTACATCTATGGTTCTACTTTTCTGTGTCAGGCTGATCCTTGCATCATGAACAGCTGAGGTCATTCATTTGCTCATTTCCCACAGAAACTTGAAGCCTTTGTTATTTTAAGCTGATCTAATCTAGTAAACAATAGTTTACTGGCTAAATGTATTTCAGCAGATAATTTTATATCATATAGTTTTGCTAACAAAGTTCCATAATGGCTACTATTCTTGAATTCTGGGTTTATTTACCTGTTTTCCCATTAGACTCGATTACGTTCATCTCAGCTTCATTTGTGTTCCAACCTGTGTGTGGTTTGTTTTACATCCTATGATCTTCTGTACCATTGACCGGGGGAAGATGGGTCTAGGTGGCCATAGTTCACACACCTGAGATAGTATGTATACTGGACGCTTCATTTTTGATCCTGGCTTGAACCTTTCTCATGTTAGTGCCCAAGGACTGAGAAAGCCTGTACATGACATTTTCGATCCCAATTTTGGCTGGGATTGATAATGCAGCTAAGCCTCATTGCTCATCCTTTGGCATTTTCATCACATCAAGGCCAAAATGCTTTTAGGGCACGTCCAGGCCATTTACTGTATAACCAGTTTGTCTTGGCTTCCTATCAGGCCTATAAGTTGGTTCCAAGCCTAATGGCCTGTCAGTCCAGTAGAGCAAATTGTTATGCAAATATTTGATATGGAAGATCATTGATGAAATATGAAACTTTGCAAAGTGATGCAAAAGAAGCATATCTCAGAGTTTCATTGTATATATAAGTGATAAAATAACCAGCTTATTTTTCTGTTAATTTTGTAATATGCATTGGCTTCTCTACCTTTTGGACTTTGGAGTGTGTGCAAATTCTACTAAAGTAGTCAATTAAATGAATTGAAAAGCAAGCTTGAGATGTCTCAATGGAAGCCTCACTACTACCACTGGAACTGTTATGATAATTATTCTAGAAACTGTGGGACAGCCAAGTCGTAAATGTTTTCACATCATTTCCACCTGTGTAATGTAATATCAACGGAATAGTAGTATCCTATAAAATCCAATCAGGAAGCTACAGTTTGTTTTTGGATGTTACATTTTCTGGCTCTTTGCTTTTTGGAGGTGCAGCCTCCAGTTAGGAGCGTGTAAATTTAACTATGAGCTCCATGAGGTGACTTAACTTTTGCTGTGAGCTTGTCTTCTTTTTAAGCATCAGTCTTTTGTGTGCAAGCCCAAGTTTTCTCTTTTATTTATAGAGAAAAAAGAAAATCTTGTTTAATATTTCAGTCCACATTTTACAGGTCTTATGTGCCTCTAATCAAGATCACACGGTTGTGGAGCCTTTGATTCCTCCTGAAGGAGCTAAACTTGGAGAATGTGTGTCATTTTCAGGGTAAGTTTGCAATATCACAACATTTGGCTTAATATTCTGATGAAACAAAACCTCAGAAGTCATGTAGTTTCAGCCTGTGAAAAAAAAATATTGTTTTAAATTTTGCTGCTTTTTGGTGTGCTAAGCAACTAATTGCTTACCATTAATTTATATGTGAAAGCTATTTTCTATTTAAAATCAGTTATCATGACTTATTTATTAATCACATCCATATCTGCTTTCAAATTCAGATATGCATGTCACTTGGATAATGAAATTATGATCCGTATTTTAGTGGAAACATATAGGGATATGAATTGGATATGAACAATAAAAATGTTGTGTAACTCTAATATGGGATCCTGAACGGATAAAGGTTATAGGAATTCTGACTGGAGCACCCATGTTGTTAGAGAAGTGCCTTTTTAGACAGCTCGTACGCTAGGGCCTGTTGAATCTTAGTCTGGGCATTCAAAAGGGTCGGGCTAAGAGTAGGTTAAAGGAGCAATTTCTTGTTATTAAGACTAGTTAGAAGACATATTAACTTATTTTGAATTATTGATTCAGATATTATTGTAACTTGATTTATTGGTATATTATTTGAAAAAGTTGAAATCAATGAAGGAACATTTAATAAAATACTTTTAGGTAATTGCATATGATTTAGTTTGGCCTTAGTAGTCAATTCCTAATGATCTTCTAAAATGCCTTCATGATGGGACTCCAACATGGCAAGGTATCAGATTTAGCCCTTGGTTTTTGTAGCAGCATAATAAATCATGTTCTTAGTCTTATTAGAAATTGAGTATAAAAAATTCCTGTAATCGTTTCACTGCTATTCTTTGGGATGAGTTAATATATTTCCTTTTGCACCTGTGATGCAACAGGCATGAAGGGAAGCCTGAAGATGTCCTAAATCCAAAGAAAAAACAGTTGGAGAAGATCACACCAGTATGTATTTTTTTCCTGCTGCACTTTATTTTCTAACTGACTCATTTACAAAGATCATTCACCATTGAGCAATGATACATCCATTCATGTCCCTCGAAATGATATGCCTATTCACAGTCTCTCTAATATTGTGGTATAGATGCATCTAGTGCCTAAGTAGTCCACACTTGGGATGAATAGCCTGATGCCTGTGGTAATTCCATGTTCAGAATTTCCAATGTTGGAATAGATCAGACAATTAAATGCAACTTATGTTCTTGCATTGCGCTACCATTTTTGTATGATGGAGGTTGGGAAGGTCTTGTTTGATAGTATAGTCTTGAAACTGCACTCACAAATCATTGTCCTTTAATGCTGTCTATAACTACTTGTCAGACAAAAGCTGCTCCTCTCTCTCTCTCTCTAATATCAAGTTTATTCATTTTAGTTATTGTCTTAATGTTATTGTTCTTTCTGGCATCAGGAAGGATCATGCATGAATGCTAGAACACTTTGGTCATGTGTGGCTTAGCATGAGGGTTATATGTATGCACCACCCTGAGTAATCGATTTTGCCAATGTTTTTTTTGTGAATTCAGCATTTATTTACTGATGACAAAGGAGTGGCCACATACAAGGGAACACCATTCATGACATCTGCTGGCCCGTGCACATCATCCATTCCCAATGCAAGCATCAAGTGAGCGGCTCACCGTTCCTGTCAATGGAAGTCTACAGTATCATGGTACCCATAAAAGATCTCTTTTGCTTTATGATGCTGTCCTCAAGTGCCATAACATTGCCAGGTGTTAATCCTTAAGAGTTCCTTTATTGCTGGCAGATTTGTAGGTCACATCGCTAATTATCTTACGAAAGCTGTATTTTCTTTAGAACTTGCATCTCAAAATGGTAATGTCTACCGATTGATTGTAAGATATTTGAATCATATTTATAAATTTTGATACTAAAGAAGTGTCACTGCTATCTTCATTGTACGAGGAACACTTTTTTAGCATTTCTCGTGGGCATTCCCTTTGGTGTGGAAAAGAGAATATGGCACAGAAGAACTCCGTTGCTAATGGGAGCTAGCTAGCAGTGATGATGGTGGGGAACATTCTCTATACATTCAAAGTGTTTCGCAAGGTTGCAATCGTAATGCCGCATGAAAAGGAGTGTTTTGTTTCTTTCTTGCCTTCTGCACGGGGGCACATGTGCTTGCCTTCAATCCAGAGATTTGGTGTGGCCGTTCGGAAGCATCTGTTCTTTTCTTGTCCTCAGTGGGTTGCCCACCTTTTGCTTTAAATATCTCGCTCCAGCAAAGTTGAAAACGGTGAAAGTCTATCACGCTGTCTTGCTGTCAAGCAAATGTTGCCTCTTCTGCTGCATGTTTGCTATGGTTTTTAAGTTGTTCCCAAAGTCGACGTGGATGGATTGCTATGGTTATATGACAAGTGAAAAAGAATGATCAAAGGCTTGCTGGTGTCCGATGTGGTGCGAGTTTAAGCTCGGCCCAGGGTCTTTTTAGATTGGATGAAGTTAACTTGTAAATCGTGGGTAGGAGCATGACTTGGGCCCGCTTTACAATGACCCAGGATTTTATTAAAAAGTTCTAGTCACAGAGATATTTAAGGTTGCCCGTTTGATTTTCTAATTCTTAAGAAATATGTTTGATAAATGAAAACAAATTATTATTTTTTATTTTCATTACAAATAATATTTTTGCTTCACTCTCGTATTTTTAAGTTTAAAAAAAAAAAAAAAAAAGTTAAAAGGGGATGCCAGCAGCTCTTGTATTTTCAAATTCTCTTCCTTTCCACTTTTATCCTCTTCTTTATTTTTTATGAAATATGATCAAATTATGTATAAATTATTTTCAATTTTTTCTTATTTTAAAGTTATATTTTTTTTTATAAAATAAAAATAAAAAACAAAATTGTTTCTAAAAATCAAACATATCTTAAATTTTGTTAAAATATAAAATTAAATATACACTTGCACTGGATCTTATATGTTCCTTCCATCCATCATCAAGTCACGGCATATTGTAATATAAATAATTTGAAATGATCTAATATATTATTTATAATGGTTTCAGGCTGAGTAATTGAAATGATCTAATATATTATTTATATATCACGGATTTTCATATTTTTTTAATGTTTGCAATACATAATTGATGTGGGAGATTGCACGCACGCTTTTTGCATGCTGGTCGTGCTCGGCGCGAGCTCATCTCTCTCTCTCTCTCTCTGGACTTCCGGCCGATCATTTCAGCCCGTCGCGTCTAGCGGCAAATTAGGCAGCCTCCCGCAGGAATCCGAGAACTTCTAGACACCTGGCTATATATAAAGCCCCAGGGAACCTCACCAGGCGATTCTTTGAGCCCTCCGCCATCTCCTTTCCAAGGCTCAGCTCCCGCTCTCTTGTCACAGTCCGCCATGGCTGCTTCTCTCCAGAAATTCGCCACCCTCCGAAACCCTAACCCTAATCTGTATGGCAGCAGGGTGCTGCGGGCTTCCTGCCGCCTTTCTCTCTCACCCTTCTTGCATCTGGAAGCCGTTCCTCCCCATGGCTTGGGTCTGGCTCAATCCTCCCTCTCGATGAGAAGCCCCGGGTTTCGTCTTATCGCAGTGGAACGACGGGTCTCGAGGCTCGTCCCCTTCGCGGCTCCGAATGAGGAATCGGTGAGCAGTTCTTGAGAGATCTCGGCTGTTTCTAGCTCGCTTTATCCTCTTTGATCCTGCTTTTCTTGCTCTATTGTTTCCCAATTAGTGGGATTGGCATCGGTTCTTTTGAGAGATTCTCTGTTTTCATTGGGCGCTCTCCGTTCTTATATTCGATACTGTTCTCCGTTCTACTGTTTTATGATTTTTGGGATTAGGAAAATTGACCTCTCTTTTGTTCCCTTTTTATTAGGGTTTCGTTTGAAACTTATAATGAGAAACTGCTCTTTCAGGTGGTAATAATGAATATTAAAAAGATTCAATAGGTTTCTTTGATTTTAGGGGATTTTGAACCAGGAAATATGGAACAGAATTTGATTTACGACATTAGATGGATGGAGTCCATCTTGCAGAATCATTGGTGGTGGTGGTCTTGGAGAAAGCTCAGACGCTGTAGAATTGGTATCAATCATTACTGCTAGGGGCAGTAAGATGATTTCTTGAAGAAAGCGTGGCTTGTTTTGTGAGAGAATGCACAGTCCATAGATCATATGAGTTAGCTGGACTGAGTGGGTAAGGCACAACCATTCTATGCGAGTGAGGCCTTGCAATATTTGCTTGGAATGCAGTGGCATTTATGCTGTAGAAACAAAGGAATGTTGATCAGAACTAAATTATTTTCATTTAAACAATGCAATGAATGATGTTCTTTGTTAATATAGGTCACTTGAAATTAACGAGTTCCATGTCCTAGAAGTTTATTTTGAATGAATTTTGGGATTGCCCTCCTTGCAATAAAATTTCATACCAACAAAGTGTTGCATCATCACTAAAAGGATGTCACATTAACTATCAATTGAATTGACCTTTGTTTCTTGATGTCTTTACTGGATCTTAAACATTATAATAATCATGCCTTATCAAAAGCAGTCAGATATTGAAGTGGAGAAGGAGACTGGTAATATTGAAATAAAAACAGACAACTCACAGGAAGCATTGATGCGGTCGGTTGAACATGTTAAAGCAGAAGCCATGAAAGTGAAAGCCATGTCCCAAGAAGCATATGAAGTGTATTCAAAGAAAGCGATGGAGATATTGCTGGAAGCATCTGAGAAGCTGAAGATTCAGGCAGAGAAAGCACAGCATGATTGGAATATAATAGCAAAAGAACTTAGTGAAGAAGGAAAAGAATATCTTAATACAACAGCAAAGAATTATCCTGATTTTGTTAAGGATATTCTGGAAACATTCATATCAATTAGTGAATTGAAGAACATATCTGAGGTCCGAGATTACCACATTGGAATTCCTTATGGTATGTATATCATGTATTCATTTTTAATGAAAACATCATTTAGGAACGCATCTTTCTTCTATATTAACCTGTGGCTGCTTATTTGGTTTTGTCACCGTCCACATTAGTCATGGTTAATTTTACACACAAAAAATGTTTGATTTATGCAGGAACCTGTCTTGCCATTGGAGGCTTTCTTCTTTTCATGTTGACTGGAAGCATTCCTGCTATTCGGTTTGGTATCATTCTTGGCTCTGCACTTTTGGCTCTAAGTGTATCAAGTTTGAGATCATGGAAGCATGGACAACCATCTGCACTAAATTTGAAAGGGCAAGCTGGTAGGTCCATTTATTACTATTTTATTGCTTCTGCTGATATGATGAAATTGTAATTGAGCCTTAAAAGGCATGATGCTGAAATAAAAAAAAGCCTGATGGATTTCCATGGGCGCAAGGTCCTACAATTTACAAGCAGTAGGCCCCACCCAAATAGCTTCACAAGACCCTTTGCTGCCTGTAATGCATCATGAACACCTCCAATAATTCACATGTAATAATATGAAAATCAGCCAATAAATTTTTTTTTTAAAAAAAAATTGTAATCCTGTTTCTTTTTAATAATCACATTGAGGTAAGTGACCGGGTTTCATAGAAAATGATCCATTTGGTGTTACTGCTGTTTGAGAGCAGAGTTGCGCTATCTATATGTTTCACTACTTATATGATATTTTATTGTCATATAATTCTAAATGAGATGTGCTGAACACTATATATTATCACATTATAGCATTTTTTTAAAATTATTATTAATTTAATAAATTGTATGCTTAGGTAGAGAAAAATTGGTCTTTTGAATACAATCTTGATGCATGTTTGCTGGTAGTTCATCATTAAGGACAATATTATGTACCTTTTGTCCTTTAAGTGTAGTGAATTGGAAACATTAAGCTTCTCCACTCAATAAATGAGCAGACAATGAAGGTCACTTATCGAGGTAGGAATAGATCGGTCCATTAATTTAATCATGAGTGACACCAAGATGACTTCTAAATTAATAAATTATACATTGTGGAAGTTGTTAAGAAAAAGATATTAATGTATGTGACTTAGGATTAAGTATGTGTTTTATAGGTGATTTAGGTATGAGCTGAAAATTTTAGCAACAGTGACAAATGGGTGGCAAGAACAAAATGTTTCTGAGCTTCTACTGAACATACATTTGTAAAGAAAAATGGTAAAGAAAAATATTTATGTAAGATTTTTAAGGTGTGACCATGTGTTAAGGCAGCGCCTCTGTATTGGTAACACAGATCTTCTCAAAAATAATAAAAAAACAAACTTCTTAGAAAAAAGGGGAAAGGAGGGTTGTTAAAGGAGAGAACATATTTCCTAATTCCTTGTAAAAGAAAGCAAAATACATATACGAGCCGGAGATACTTGAACAAGATGCCTCATATCAGCTAAGCCAATCAGTCAAAATAACTTTTATTGTGAACATGGGAGATTGTGACTTGTGTGATTTCTTATTGTGAAGTGCAGGTGATCATGGGTCTAGCATGGATTTTGGTTTGTGGATCAAGTGCCATTGCTCAGGTGGGTGTAAATGCACAGTTTCAAGTGGTATGCCCAGTTAAGTGGGCCCATGTAGCTTGAGGTGTAACTTTAAGAACCTTGGAAGGAAAAGAAAATGCGCTACATGATGTTCTGAATTTTTGAGAATGGCTCTGAGAGATGGTTCCCCGTTTACGATTCCAATGAAGAGTACTTTGTGTTTCTGTAAGCTTCAAAATGGTTTTTGGTAAAGAAAATGGGAAATGTTCTAGTTGATTCTTTTCATCTTGTAGCACATGAGATACATGAATTCTGGGGAGAAAATCACATGGGAAGTAGGAGGGATTTGAATAGCCTGGCAAATCCTTTGATAATTAGGAACATGATGGTCCCCTTACTCAGCAGGAGGTTTAGTGGGGATTTTGTGTGCCAATATATTTAGGCTTCCTTTGAATTTGAGGATCTTTCTCCTAGCTGAAGATTCCATAGAAGGCATTTTTAGAAGATATTTTTGTGATGTTTGTAACAAGTGTTTAAGACTGTAATGTGATAGTGAAATGTCTTTTAAGTTCCACATCATAAAACAGCATTCAAGATCTCTGACATGATTTGGTGCTGAAATGGCCTGAATGCCTTTATGTTTCAAGGCAGTCAGTTGGCCTTAAAAGTTGCTGATATTGACAGTAGGAAAGGTTTCATGTGTACCATGAAGATCATGAGAATGTTTCTAATATTTCTCATAGCCTGTAAGTTGCAGCTAGTCAGATTAAAGTTCCCAATTTTAAGCCTTTTGTGTGGGCAAGGCTGACAATCTTGTTGCTTGAGGAGAAAAGATAGGGTGAATAGATTGCATGAGTAGGGGAAAGTGGTCCGGTGTATGCTCAAGTTTGAGAAACTATACATAGAAGATGCACCCTCATATATGGAGTAAAAATGCATATGCATGTGCTGCTCTGTACACAACACAGGCATTGCTACCTGTTTTGATACTAATATATGAGCAAGAAATCAAATCTGTCCTTATAGATTCATAGATGTGTAGTGGTATGAATACTTACTGCCCAAAAGAGTGTATAAAAATAGGTGATTACTTTTCAAACTGAAGATGCCATTACCCTTTGGTGTCTTATATTCCAATGCAAGACCATTTCTTATCATCCAAAATATAAGTCTTATAACAGTTTATGGTTGCTTCATATTAGACAAGCAGGATTTGGTTGATAGACTTGCTGTACACCTGTATAATGAAACAACATTACCCAGCAGAAAATAATTTCAAGCTATATGTAAAAAGATAAGGCATAGCTACAGAAGAAATGATCAATCTATGTTATCATACTGTTCCAACTTTTGGAACTTTATTTATTAATGTGATATATCATTCTTTATTGCTTCTGACATTTTTCAGATGATGTGTCTTCGATCATAATCTTGAGTTGAAATTTCTGTGTAAAAGAATTAATTATTTTACTCATTGTCAATTCCTTCTTTGTTGTGGCTTTTAGAATCATATTTATTGACCTAAACTCTGGTGGTGCAGCGATTTCATTGATTATCAACATAAGGGAGTGGTGGTGGTTCTGTCAGGTGAAAGTTTTTCTAAGTCATAAACCTTAAAATGGCTTAAATTATATGTAGATTATGTAGGTTTCTTTGAAACAAAATTGAAAATAAACTTGGTCATAATGATTTATTTCTTATCTTGCAGACACGTTCCTTTTCAACTCTTTTAATGATCATCATCAGGTTAGTATTATAGAACATCATAGTTAGTTAAGTTTGCTGGTGCTATTCAGTTTTTAATCTTACCAAGGAAAGGGTTATCTTTCAACTTTTATGATTGAGCTAGGAAGTTTTGATGCTTTAGTTCATGACACAAACTAACACCCTTAGATGCCTGGAATCCAGCTATGTTTTCACCGCGCTCCCTATCATTACTGATAAACAAGATGCTATGAAAATATGATCCTTCTTTTGTAAAATAAATTCCTCTGCTTATTGCTTATCAATGATGGAAGTAGGTCCACCTAGCCTTTTGTATGAATTTGAGGTCAAATGTGCCTCTTATAAATTTTAATTTGGTTCTGTTGAAACCTGTATAGGTTTTCCATATTTAGAAGTAAGGTCTTTTGGGCCCACTATTAAATGAATTGAGCCATAGATTCTTGTACTTGAACACCACCTACATTCCTATTGAGGTTTAAGCATAATATCTATTTCTGAAATGTGCTTGAATTATTTTTGTGTTTATCATGCTATTTTAAATGATTCCATAACTACGAAGTGGCATGGATCTATAACTAATAACTGCACGATTGACTTTGCAAACAAATCTGGCCTCCTAAATCTACTAGATCACAACTTTATGCATTTTGTTTCTTCTCACTTGGAGGAAGTAGTTGTACTCATCCCTTCTTATCAGTGCACCACCATTGTTTTACAAACTACCAACAACAATGCATTGTATGGATGGCAAAGTTCAACTTTAATATCTGCCATTAGGCTTTCATCAAAGGAAGTTGCAGTTTGTCTTATGTTCTTTCTATTTGTTCTCCTTTTTTCGCTCATTATGTCTTTTACTTGATTTGGGTTTTCCCTTTCCCTTGCTGAATGTTTTTGTGGAAACAATGACTTCTGCTTTTTGAGGGGGGAAAGGCCTTCTGTTGAATTTCCATTATTTGTTTTTGTTGCTTCCACACACACATCCTCACCTCAAAAGGAAACTAATTAAAATGTTTTCCACATAGATACAAGACAATGCAGCATATTTACAGTAACAGGGGATCATAAATGAAGACATCTAAAAATACTTAATGTTAAACTAACAATTATGATCAAATCTCATTGTCCACCTCCGACAATTTGTCAAATGTTAAACTAATATTTCATTCAACTGCACATTTGATTTGGTAGAGCTACATGATATAGGTTTGCTATAACTTCTACGGTAGGAAATGATGTTACGTTTTACCTCCTTGGTGGCATCAAATATGAGTATGTATCAGAGGGCACAGGAATGTTACTTCATCCATTCAATTTTTCATTGCTTCAGTGGTCTTGTGGTATGTGTTATCAGGCACATGCTCAAATATCACATTCTCCTTCCATTGCTTGGGAGCTTATGGTTTCATGTTCTATTTCACTCCTCAATAGGGGTTCTTTTCACCTTTCCCTCATGGGTACTACTTTGCTATTGGTCACTTAGCCTTACGAGGTGGTTTAACTCTAATATCAACGTTGGTGCCTCATTTGAGAAATGGAAAGATAATACCTAGAAAGTAGTTCCTGAGAAGTTCATGCCTACGAAATGGATTCCTACGAAATGGATTCCTAAGAAGTAGATTCTTAGAAAAATAATTTTAGTATGTTTGGTTGGCCATGGAAAAGAGACTTGTGGAGCACACTCTCTTAAAAAGCTATGTTTGATTGGTTGTCTATTTTTCTAAGAAGTGAGTAAAGAATACCTTATGTACCCTTAGATAAAAGTTGCAAGTTGGATTGACTTAAACTAGCTATGTTCAATTGTTAAGTAAAAAAAAAAAATGCCTAGTATTATTTATATATTGATATAATATAATGTAACATATTATATTATGATCTTATAATTATAATATTATAATATTATAACTAAATCATAATACAATTATAATATAATATATAGGAATTCTTGAATGAAAAAGTTTTGTTTTGTTTATAGCTTGACAGTATTTTTGGTTTGAGAAGATTTAGCTAACTTTCTAACCCATGGGAAAATGGCATTCTCATGCCGCCTCTCATGGGTAGCTACTTCTTGTACAAACATGGGAAGCAGCTTCATATAAAAAGTTATCTTTTCCGTTGACTCATTTGAAATCCCCAACCGAATGAGAGACTTTCACTTTCATGGAAATCTTTGTTTCCTATGTCTATTTTCCTCCGGTCAAATGAGACCTAGATGTTGTGGTCAATTGTAGTAGTAGGTTTAAGATCTTTCAAGCTTGTAAAAGGCTGATTTTTTCCTTTTTTTTCTTTCTGTCCCTGTGAATGAGGACCAGCCCTGCAAGGCCTTTTTTTCCCCTCCTATTGATTTAAAATTTTAAATAATGCCTTATATAGATCATCAAAAAAATATCATAAAATGTTCTTAATAGTTTTCATTTACTTTCATGAAAATTTTAGCAGTATTTTCTTTTTGTTAGATTTGCATATTGCTTGCAACACCAGGCCCCAAGTGATTCATTTCTTAATAACTTGTGCGCTTTTCAATGCACTGTTCTTCATTATCTTTCTTTGTCCACCGTTTATTGATTCTGCTTCGCTATCTTAATTTGTGCTTCTGACTATTAAACTTATGGAGTGCAGTGGAGCAATGGTAGCTTCCTATGTTTGCTTGATCATAATGGACCGTCGCAATAGGGGACCAGCCATAGAACAGACCTCAGAGAATTAATGAGCTGTGTAGAGGTTGGTTATCAAATCAAAACCTGGGCATTTCCAGAGATATTTGTAGTTGCTTCAACTTTTGCTTTTTAATAGCTCTTAGACGTGATATATTTTCTCATTATTTTACTCTCTTGTTGCACCAGGAATAAGTTGGTAAATTTCGGTGTTCAGCAACGGAGTGAGTTTCTTTTCTCACCTCGCCATCATTTGTCCTCACTCTTCACAAGGGTTTCTTCTAATTTGCTGTTGTCGGCAGGAGCTGCTGTATTTTGTTGTTTTGTAGAATGTGCTGTGTGAGGGGATTTTTCTTGAACTGGAAAAGATTTTGCTACTTTTCTTCTTGGCATGTAATGTAATTGTAGTAATGCTAGAGGTTACCACTATAAATGGATGATCTAGGAGGAGAAAAAATAGCCCAAACTGCAGTTATCTTTCTAATAATTTCTCATTTGTTATTGCAGGCCGATCATGTTTCCATATTCTCAATTTTTGTGATCGAGAGAACACATAAGAGCACCATTACTAAAACATTTGTCTTGGGAGACATGATTGGATTCGTTTTATTTTGGCAAATGCTAAGCAGGTTTTGCTTCTACTGCTGTGGGAGAGGGGAAAATGGAACTTTCGATGGCCACCAGCAAGGGGTGATACCGGATTATTATTATTATTATTATTTATTTTTAAGGGTGTGAAGGGGAGGGGCAGCGGTGGGGACTATGAAGGGGCAAGAAACCATGGAAAAGTTTGGATTTTTTTATAAAAAAAATTATTTTTAGATCCGGACAGCATCAACTAAAATAAATAATAATAATGAAAAATAATATATATATATATATATATATATATATATATATATATATTAAAAATAATAGCAAATCAAGAATTTATTTTTTTATTCTTACTCTTAACTCTTTCTTACATTTCAGTGATTATATCACATCCAATTAAAATTAAATTATATCTTTAGAATCTTTCGTTTCTCTCTTGATACCTTAAGTTCAAGGTTACAGGTATATTAGAGGGGAAATCAATCATATCTTTCAAACATTAAAATTTATGTTTTATAAAGTTTAGAATTCATGTTTTTTTAAGTATTAGAAACTAATTATTATTATTAAAAAATAAGATTGTTAGAATTAAAGTTAATTTTTATTATTAAAGAATATAGTTTGTTAAAATAAAAAAATAATTTTTAATGTTTGAGAAGTTTGCAGTGTTTTGGATGGTGATGGAGATACAAGAGCTGCAGTGGAGGGAAAAGAGGTGGTTGAGCGGTATAGTGGTCAAGGATAGAGGGGTTGGTGTGGTTTATGGCAAAGGGGGAGGAGAACGTGGTCACGCACAGAGCTGCAATGGCTGCAGTAAAGAGATAGAAGCCGTGGGTTTATTAATTAAAAAAAAAAAAAAAAAAAAAAGTAACCTTAAAGTTGAAAACAGTTTTTCTAGTAAAGCTTTTCAAAAAAAAAAAAATTAAATTAAACTTTTTCAAGTAAAATGTTTAATAGATTTTGCATTGCTTTTAAATGCATTTAAAAGATTTACAAAACATCTTAAAAATACTGAAAAATACTTTTATTTCTTCAAAAATGCTTTTGGGTCATCCATAAATTCTGCTAAATGAGATCCGAAGTCCCTTGTGAAAGAGATGCAAAATTTTTTTGAGAGATGTCATTGTTGAAATTAACTTTTGTCTTCAAAATAAAATTCATTACTCCTACAAAACCTATAACACCTTCATTTAGAGCAAATAAGTTTTCTTAGCCCTCGAACTTAATACAAGTAAGGTTTCTATTTTAGAACAGAAATATATTCTTTTCTTCTTATAAAACTTATAACCCTTTGCTTTAGAGCAAATAGGCTTTCTTAGCCCACTATCTTAAGGCTTCTATTTTAGAATAGAAATCTATCCTTCTCCAAAGAATATCCTAGTTAACCTTAATTATATTTATCTATGAGATGCATCAACATTGGATGATTGAAAGATTGAATGAAAGTTGATTTACTCCTTAGTTTTTTTTTTTAATTTTTCATTTTCATCACCAAATGAATTGAAATTTTCGTATCAAAGGCAATGGAAAAAAAAAACCCTCTCTCATTAATCTTTCCATCAATCATAATCCACCATAAAACAAAAATGTGCCCACATTTTTTGAAGTGCAGTAATTGTTTTAAATTATGACCACAGATGCACTTAAAATTATTATTTGGTAAACGACTACTACTGCCATAATTCCTTTTAGGATTTTAGCTACAAACGAAGCATGAAGCATCGAGACTAGAATTTTATAGACTATACAAAAATATCTTCTAACCAACACAAGCTAATTTATCTTATGATTGCTTTAATTGATTTATTTTAGATCAGAAGGGCGATCAAAAAGACGTCCAAATTCAATATGTACCCTTTAATCTTGGATTTAGAGAGCATTTTTTATTCCAAAATTTGGTTCAACTTGTCCAAAGCTTGATCACGTAAGGATGGATAGAGAGTCTCAGCATAATTAGTATGGTTGATTCTATTCACGATCAGTTACATGAGAATATGCGCATTAATCGTAAACTTGAGAGGCAAAATTTTTCAAAGGATATGATCGATTCGTACAAAGATTGATCAAATGAAATTGTATACCTCAATCCTAAATTTAAAAATTTATAGCGTTGATTGGATTGAAAAAGGCCATTGACTGCCACCGAAGAAAAAGTCTAATCGATCAATAGTGGTCAATTGACCAAGGTTAAAGAAAGCTAATAAATCAATAATGATCAATCAATCAAGATGAAAGGAGGCCAATCAACCAAAAATGGTCTATGGTCCAAAGCCAAAAATACCATGTAAAATTATTCTGGATGCTATCATTTTTTATCAAAACCGGATAATAAGAGTGCATGAATTAAGAATTAAAATTGATTGATAATCATTATGCAAGCTTTTGGACACTAGATAGGTTGTATTTTTCTAATTAACCAATAGAGTTAGATATGGGTGAAGCCTACCGCTACTCAGCTTATTGTTCATTATAGGTGATCGATGAAATATTGACTTCTATTCATCTAGCTTAAAAAAATAAAAAAATTACACACTTTTTTTTTTGAGCTATGGGTGACAATGTTT
The DNA here is from genome assembly GCA_017589505.3 of Metroxylon sagu. Classification (NCBI taxonomy): domain Eukaryota; kingdom Viridiplantae; phylum Streptophyta; class Magnoliopsida; order Arecales; family Arecaceae; genus Metroxylon; species Metroxylon sagu. The sequence goes on along the minus strand of JACVBY030000102.1, from coordinate 8,823 downwards.
ACACCCAAATTTTGATGTAAATCTAGGAAATCATGATTCCAATAAGAAAAAAAGAAACTTGGATTCGGTTACCTGAAAAACTGTCACACCCACTAGTAACATCATAAGATTGAAATTTGCTTTGTCTAACAATCTAATGAGGGAGACATTCACATTATTCATCATTTAGACCATCCATGGTGTAGAAGCAAAAGTTAACAATAGCAAGAGAGCGTTACAGACCCAAACTAAACTCAGTTTAAAGACTAAAATGGTGGCATAGATGGACTTCAAATTTACACGGGAGCTGCCTAGATTCCCGATAATCAAGGGACTAGCAACAATGCCAACATGAGGAAAACCTAGCCCCGCTGGTACAAATATCATTCGATCAAACGAACACCTGGGGTATGGACAAGCATTTGTTTCTTCTTTCTCCCTCTTTCCCTTCTTCCCACAAGAAGATGCTGCAACTCAGACGTCCCCATGAGGAACGTGATTGGTGGGTTCCCCTTGATTGTCCAATGGCATGTACTGAGCCATGATGGCTCGTATCTCTGAGTCCATGTAGCTCTGAACAAAAAGTGAGAAACTAAAATCAGATGCTGATCTAGAATATTTATTCATTAAATGAAAGCCAAAAACTGAACCTGTACAGAGTCTTATATATGCATGCATACATCAAATAGCTTTGTATTGCATAATAGATTAATGGACAGACTATAGACAATGTAGAGATTAAAAGCACAAAAATGCGTACTAGATCACATCTATTTGACCATTTTCTGTGGAAAAGTACTACAGAAAAGATCATGATTTTATTAATGCAAGCTTATTCCAATCATCAAACCATTAAGCATCAATATATGACATAACTGTATGAAATGATCGATAAAAACAAGGAAACTTGATAAGGTTATTGAGCAAGGCATTACCCGAATTCTGTACTTGTAGACCGCATAGGCTCCAACCCCAGCAATCGCCAGACCAAAGAAAATAACCCACAAAAAGCTCCAGCCAACCTCTGAGGTTGTCATTTTACCTGGACAACATTTCCACATGCAACAACACAACCACAACCGTGTAAGACAAACTGGGATATCAACAGTGAAACTGCTAAAACCTCTCAGGGAAGGCAAACTACAAAATAAGATTTTGCAGTTGAAAATCCTTCCAATGATCCATCAATCATATCTAGAAATGGGCACACAAACACGACTGAGATGACAATGTTACAAGCTTAAGGCCATGGATGTCCATGAGTCTTTTTTGAGCCCAGCTTCATTTTCATGCACTTCTATTAATATAATATTATAAAGTTTTAGACCTTGCTGCACTTCGATGCTTATGAGTAGTTTCTTGTTGAGGAAAATAATAAATGCACATTTGCCATTACATTGCTTTGTACCATACCCCTCCTACCCCAACCAATAAAAAAAGTTAAGAAAGATTCCATAGACACAAAGAATATAAAATATGAGATACACAAAGATACGCACTTATGCATGTGTCATGTTCTTTGATGTACAACAGACCACCACTACAGCTGCACTCGTAACTTCCCCATGTGTTCTTGCATTTGCACGCTGAACATTGGCAAGCAGTCTTTTCTTTGCATTCATCAATATCTGAAATAAAATGCAATCAGAAATGCATAATAAAATAGAGAACTCAAAACACATGAATGCCAAAAAAATGATGCCCCTTGGAACTTTTCAGCAATGCAAACTGAACAAGAAGGCCAGATTGAATATGATTGGATTTTATATACATGCATGCATAACCTTGCGTCCAAAAAGCTGGGACCAACGACTATATAAAGTTCAAAAGCTAGCTAAACAAATACAATCTTTAGTGAAGTTATTTAGAAATACAAGGGAACACATGTAAGAAAATACCTTCACAAGTGTTGACCCCATCACCCTTGAAGCCAGGTGGGCATTTGCATCCATCATCCTGCATCATCCATAATACAGTTCTTATACTACAATTGAAGGAACTGCTTAAAAAATTACAAAAAATAAAATGACCCATTGAAACACTTACTGCACAGGCAGAGTATGTCTTGCCATCTTTGTGTCCCTTCCAACAGCCTCCATTGTTGATTTCACACCGTCCAGATCCTGAAGCTGAAGTACAAAAAGTTCATGTCTACCAAACTGATAATAGGACGTGATGATTTTGCTTCTAAAGTATGTAACTATAGTGACAGCAAATGAATTAAAAAAAATAAATGAGATTATAAAAGATATGACATGAAAAGCAGCAAAATTCTACATGCATGGAAATTGCCTCATTTATGAGCAATTTGGATATTGAGAGCACCTTCATTGCAAACAAATCAGTTGCTTTGTACAAAGGAGATACAATGTTTTGGCAGAGCATTGCTCTCAGGTTGTGTGCTAGTTGCAGAATGTTCCTAAAACTTTTGATGGATCATATGTTTATCTACAATGCCAGCCACTAATGATGGGGTATGGATTGCTGGTTTGGTTTGGTAGAATCAAAGTTCTAGCAACTTCTAAATGTTCATCAACAGCAATGTGAACTCTGCTGTTGATTCAGCCAAGAGTTGGTTCAAGATTGACTCTCATAAAAATATTTTACCAGCTGTAAGTAATATATCCCTGGGTTGAAGATCAATCTCAAAAATACATTTTACCAGCTGTACACAATATATCCCTCAGATCAATCATGGGAGATCCAGATAATCCTCTTGCTTCTTATAGATAACGCTTACCATGTGTAGGTCATCATATGTCACCCTATGGAAGCCAGTAGCATGGTTTTCCTTTTCAAGATGAGATTCTTGCATGATCTTCATTATAATTGCATTTAGATTTTATATTGTTAATACAATCAAAAAGGATAAACATTAATCTTCTGCTATCTTATTGATTCAGGAGTATTCATGTAGAACAACAACATTGTCAACAACAATAACTTACAAGAATTGAAAAACATACAAAACAACATACAGAACATGACTATGGTGGTCCATGAATGTTTAGGTTTCAGTCAAAAGAAGAAACTCATAGATTACATTTGATTCAGTAAACATCCTTTTCTTTCCCTCATTAGGCACTGAAGAGACTTGGAATATTTGATCACCTTCTTTTATTTTCTGAAACTAGCACTCATTAGCACTCATTAAATAAGTAAGATCTTTGTCAGCCTTGAAGATTTCAATGGCCAGAACCTAGAGAAACGAAGGATTCTGTGATATTTTTTCTTGTGTCTAGTCTATTATCTGAGCTTAGATGACAACATTATCAGACACCTCGGGTGGAAAAGTGATACCTATCATTTAAAGTAACAATGATGACTATGACTGTTAATGATGATCTACATGCTGTTCATATCAGCATTCCAACTCACTGCAATACTTCAATTATCAAGAAGTAGGACAGCCCAATGATTGTTTTCAAGTTTATGGGGAGAAGTTCAGGTGTCATGGGACTAGCAGCATCCTGCTGCTACTTCCATTGCAGATATATGGAGCAGCTGAACTTCAAAAGCATGATATGCATCCATTTATATATAATAAAATACCGAGCAAGCAGAACTAAATCGCAGAGCAGAAACCTGATTGGTCCAATACGTAGCAGAACTTAACCCTATGAACAATAATATAAATATAAAAGTGCAGCTTCTTTTAATGTTTGATCAATGGTATACCTTTGCAGTGCTTGTATCCATCACCAACAAACTTTACACCTTGCACGACAGGGCACTCACATATTCTTCCACGAAAAGTGTCCTACATTAGGATAAATTTGATGCAAAATTATGGCAAAAAAACACAGATTTAATACATTAAGGGATGATAAATTATGCATAACAAAAACAAATACCCTGCAAGCAGTGATATTTGCAGCCTTATCTTCCCAGCATCCACCATTGTTTTCCAAGCACTCATTGGTTTCTATATCTGCAAAATCAACATCAGAGAGAAAAATAAATACAAATTCATCTCCTACACATATATCATGAGATTAGAAATGTAAGATGAGATACAAAAAGTACAAGGATCTTAAAGAAAACTCAGCAACCTTCACTCAAACAAATGGCTGGCTCAGTGGTCTCCTGAAAACCTGCACAGATTGCTTTAAGCACTGCACTCTTGTCCAGCTTACCTAAAAACAAATAAGCACTTTAAAGAAATGCTTGATAGAGCCTTATAGAACCACACTGTGTGCATCATGATAGTTTGAAAAACAAACCTCTGTACTGTCTGTTGTTAATGACAAGAGTTGGCAACATGGTAACATCCCCACGAGAATCTTTCCCAATCTATATTTACACATTGCAAGATATAAGGACGTGGTTAAATAATGCCATGGAAGCGATTAACATATTATAACCTTCTACAAGAATGTCAGTCTTACCTGTGCATCTTGTTCAGCTTTAAGCACAGGGTTTTCTTCATCTGCATCAGGATCTCCAATACATTTATTAATCTTCTTGAGATCCATGCCTGTAAAAACTATCAAACATCATGAGGACCCTGCTTCAATAGCACACATCTGCTTTCTGTGGTCAGTAAAGTAACCTACCAAACAGCATAAATAATAGGAGGAACTAGCAGACTTACCAAGCGATTGGATTACTTCTTCAGCACATTCATTTGTGTATTTCTTTTCCTTCATTGGGCACCTGATTGAGAAGTCAGTCACATAATCCCACCAGAGCCAAGGCTTCTGACTTTCATTAGCAACCTTAAATACACAGACTTGGCGCAAGTTTTGGATCACAACATCTTTCCCATCATAACCTCTGCTGAAGTCCTGTTCTGGATCAGGGGCACAATATTTTCCATGATTGATGCACTGCGATTTGCACTGTTTGCTCAGGATAAAAGCTTCAGGACAGTACCAAGTAATGTAATGTGGGGTGAACTGCGTATAGCCCTTTTTCTCCAATACTTGTGCCGCACCTTTGAAGCTCTTAACAAATTCAATTTGACTGTCACATTTGGGGCCACATTCATCATTACTATTGGTCCAAAACTCATACTCTACACGCTCATCAGGATGGGGCAGAGATTCCCTCCAATCTAAATTGACACTAACCATATCACCGTTTTCTAGTGCTTTCTTTAGGTTATCACCAAAGCTTTTGCTAATAAGTGCTGAAGGAATTGTGATGTTCTGGAGATAATCTGCCTGACGACTTTCTTCTTCAGGTGTGTCCATTGTTATTAAAGGTTCTACCTTATCGTCAGCTACAAGGATTGCAGCAGCTCCAGCATTCTGTGCATTCCATGCCTTTGCTGTAAAGTAGCAATCTGCTTGTCACAAGAAGGAATTGGCGTATGTTAGTTCACATGGAGGGATTTAATATAATCAATATTTAAAAAGACTTGACATCAACAGCATATCATCACTGGATATAAAACGTAAACCACAGATGAGTATGCATTTCAATACTTGGACGAAAATGCAATTATCATTAAGAAGCAAACTGGTAAGTTAATAAAAATAAAGTTCTCTTTAAAAAAATTAAAACTTGAAACCGAATAGAATTGCTAAGTGAAGTGCCCACATTCATAATGTGCTTGAATATCAAATTATACTTGGGAGCAAGTATGATGCCAATGGCGGGCAGATTCAATAAATAATAAACATATATATTACTCTTCAAAGAATTAGAAAAGTTCTGCAATTCAACATGCCCAACATTCAATCAGTTTTACTAGACTGCCTTATATATGAGAATGAGGACAGCATCCACATCATCACAAGAAAAAACATATCTCCGAAATGTTCAAGATGCTGAACAAGGACACATCACATGACATTCATGAATCAGTTTTCTCAGACTCCCCTATCGCCATCAAGAGACGAAATATGTTCCTAAAATAGCATAAATCAAACCAAGGAGCAAGGAGCAAGAGCTAACGAGTGTGGAATCCAGATAAAAAGATGCTAACATAACATAAAGCAGCCCAGTTTCTTACTTTCTTAATAATTGTTTCACCATAAGGGGATGCACTACATGAAACTAAAATCAAAACCAAAGATCACTTTACAGGGAGAGAAAAAGAAACAAAAAATCTTCGGAACAATTTAAACCCAGCCAAATGAGGGAGAAAAAAAAAACTGCAAGTGATAGTTGATCAAAAAAAAAAAAAAAAAAACATTAAGCAGCCAAACCACACGCCATCAAAATTTAGCATAAAAAACATCAAATCTCACCTCCCCTGTCCACGAGAAGAAAAGTGGGGAATCCTCCAGGCTTAGGTTTGAAGGACGCATCAAAATCATCAAAATTCTTGCAAGCCTTTCTATTCACCTTCGGATATACCACGATCCCGACCATCGTTCCACCATACTGAGGAATACCAAAATTCCCAATAGCACACTCATAGATATCTTTCAGTGATTCAGGTGAAGTGACCTTCAAGCTATTCTTCTCCACCACAAATCTCCCCAAAGAAGAACCCCAGAGAAACAGGACCCAGACCGAAAACCACAACGTTCCTTTCATTCTTCCCCAAATCCAAAAACCCTAGTATAATCTCCCACAGAAAAAAATAAGATAACTTTATCCCTAAAACACTCAGTTACGGAGCACAATCCAGATCGATGGCTCTGAAACTCCAATAGAGGAACCCCGATTATAAAATTCAATCTTTAGCTTAAAAATTCGATCTTCGAATGAAAAACGAATCACAAAACCGTTCTCTCCCGCAGACAACTCGAAGATCAAAAAAAAACAAAAAATCAGCGTGTGGACAGCTAATTTCCCTTCGACAAATCGGATTTTGAAGAGAAGATCGATTCGATAGTTCTGATCACTAAAGGACGGGATGCGCCTAGCAAACCCTAATTGGAAAGTGGGATCTATCCAAGAAGAGGTCTTTTTCTCCTATTTTTAGGTTTCGAGATGGGGAAGAACGGGTGGGATTCTATTCGTCGCCGCAGCACCGACCGAAGGGACGCGTACGCCTTCGCAGCTTCCTCTCCAAGGAACTTCCAAATGGCAACCGGCTTCGGATCGATATTTTATAGCGAGCCACCTTTCACCATCATCTGATCGATGGTCCCGCGGAGTATAGGAACACATTACTTAGCCCCGACCCACTGTGATGGACGGTCTGATCTATGAGAAAGCGCAATAAATGGATGGTGGTGATGGACTCTCCACTTGGTTATTATGAGTGGATACACAAACTAATAGGTACCAACTACCAAGCCAGTGGATAAGGAGGTCCAGAGAAATACGAGCAAGAGAATGTTTGATGAATCTGATACAACTGGCATCGTTTGAGAAAGAGAGCCTCGGCTAATAGAATTCCATCAAATCCAATTAGATTTAATGGATCCTATATCAATGATTGGTTCTGTTGAATATTTATTATCTGGCGAAATATTTAAATATAATAACCATATATGATTTGAAGACATAAAAAAATATATAATGAGAATTGTTAATGCCCAACCTATACCTTATTAGATCTAAAAGATATAAATAAGAAAGAAATATTTTTGTAAGTGAATTTTTTTTTTTAGCTGATATTCATCCGGTGTTGTTTCTTTCTCTTTCATCCCATTAGAGGATGAATAGAGATGAGGCAGTAAAAATAAAAAATATCGTGGCACGGGGAGAAAAAGTATGGCAAACTATGCGTTTAACGTAGCAGTCACACGTGTTCCACTTGCATGCATGGGGTCGGCGGCTAATGGAAATTAATTAATCAAATGGAAGAAAAAGATGCAAATAAATAAGATAATATAAACTAAGGTCCTGTCCACATGACTGACCTGAAAGATCTGAGCATGGGTCATTTAAAATATTTTCTTTGTCCGGATATATAGTTCTTTAAAGTTATAAAATAATGAGGCGATGGACCACGGCTGGGGCACTTCGACGGATGGCAACGTGAGAGTGGTATCATAACGAAGGGAGACCTGCTGGCGTGAATCACGTGAATGGAAACTTTAAACTGTGGAGAGATGCGTTTCGAGGCCCAATTAGGGTCTGCCGCAACGTGCTTACGTTAGACCACACCATCTAACACCTGTGAGTCGCACCGCGGATGCCAGAAGTGCGCTGTTTGTCTTGTGGTAGAACAGTTGGGCCCTGTAAAATTACCGGTGAAGCAACTCTCAAAGAGCCTTGCGCGTGTCATCCCCAATAGGATTTTGCCACGTAAGTAACGCGGGTCTCGGGTTGGCGCTTCCCTTCTCTGCCAGCCGCATCAAGTACACTTATGGCGATGGTTGAGCAATACGTATGCGCTTTGATTTTTTTTTTTTTTTTTTTAAATTAACTATCTTACATTAAAAGATAACTTAGGCTAATCCGCAGGTTGTGGGCCAAAGATGGCAAAATCGGTTCAAAACCAATATAAAATAAATAAATTTAAATTAATCTTAATAAATTCATATCGTAAATATAATTATAATATAAAATAATTATGTTGTATAATGAGTTAAACAGTCTATTTGAAAGTAATCCATGCATAACATATTTAATTATTGATATATTAAATGAATAATATTAAATAAATTGAGCTGCATCTAATCATTTTAAACAAGGTATGCTGTATCAATCTAATAATGATCGGGGATTTATGTTCTTAACGATTCATATATTGTTATACTAATTATCATATAAAAACATAAATTACTATGGCTACCCGTACCAATCCAACTTCTTTTTTATTTATTTATTTATTTATTTAATGCAAGGAAAAGAGATCCTCTCTTTCCTTCCATGGGGATTAGACTAGGGGCACTGCATTGATATGAACCAGTCTAAATAGGCTGTCCAATTCACGAATACAGTCAGGTAAAAAATCCTTGCTAGATTACTAAAACATGCTTAAGATTGTAGAAA